>CAUYUJ010002169.1:199043-234043 GCA_963575745.1 Prorocentrum cordatum
CGTGGGACAAAGCGGGGGCGGCGTCGGGCTCCGCCTCGCGCTCAGGCGAGGTGCATGCTGCAAGGTACTGCTCCTTGAACTTCGCAAGCCGCGGTGGTCCGGGCAGCCCTTGGAGCGCCCCCGGGATCTTCTGCAACTGGGGATCTCCAGGTGCCGATGCGCCACTGTCGACGCCGTTGCCTGGCTCGTCGCCCTGGAGTAGGCGGTTGCCGCACCTGCGCAGCGGGTCCTTCCTCGCGCGCGCCAGCCACTTCCACTTGCTGCAGACGTCGCACACCACGTATTGCTTGTTGGCTGCATCGCGCCCTCCTTCAGCTCCCTTCCCATGTCCGTTTCCATTTCCCGCCCAGCTGTTCCAGCGCTTGCCCCAAGCTCCATCCTGGCGGCGCCAGGCCATCCGCGCCGACTGAGCCTGTGAAAGGGGCTCGGGTCGACTGGCAGGCGAATGCCGCGCAAGCTGGAATCGCCCTCACTGCTGGCCGCGCTTGGGCGAGGTTGGGAAGTTCAGGAGCAGGCCCCTTGAGTCAAAATGGCTACGGCTCCTCCTCCTCCCCCTCCTCCTCATCCTGCTCTTCCTCCTGCTCCTCCTGATCCTGCTCCTGCTCCTCCCCCCCCTCCTCCCCCGCCCTCCCCCCCCTCTCCCCCTCCCCCTCTCCCGTCTCATCCCCCCTCCCTTTCCTCCTTTTCCTCCTCCTCCTCCTCATCCTCCTCCTCCTGCTCGTCCTCATCCTCCTCCGCCTCCTCCTCATCCTCCTCCTCCTCCCCTTCCTCCTCCTCCTCTTCCTCCTCTACCTCCTCCTCCCCCTCCTCCTCCTTCCTCATCCACCTCCTCCTTCTCCCCCTCCCGCCCCCCCGTCCCCCTCCCCCTCATCACCCTCCCCCATGCCTCTCTTCCTCATCCTCCTCCCCCTCCTCCCCCTCCTCCTCCTCCTCCTCCTCCTCTTCCTCCCCCTCCTCCTCCTCCTTCTCCTCCTCCTCCTCCTCATCCTCCTCCTCCTCCAGCTTGTCCTCCTCCTCCTCATCATCCTCGTCGTCCTCCTCCTCCTCCCCCTCATCCTCCTCCGCCTCCTCTCCGTGGCCATTTTGGCTTAAGGTTTTGTGTGTTCCCACGGAAACGCATGGGTGCCGCTAGTCCGCAGCCAGTGCCAGGGCTGTTGCAGCCCGACAGCCCTTTCATTCACCTGCCACCCTCAGGCCCGCAGGTGCCCCCGCCCCAGGTCACAGGGGCCGGTCGATGGCGCCATCTGGCCACCGGCAGAATCGCATTCAGAATGCGCATGCTTGGCTCTGCAGGTGGTGTACGAACGAGAAGACGGGCGAGAGATGGTGGAATCGGGCGGATTGCACGCGCTGCAAGGCGTACAAGCTCGCCAAAAGTGCTGCCTACTTCGGCCCGCGCCCACCCGCAGGAGGCAAATGGTCGAGCGCGTCGCAGGCCCCTCGGTCTCTTGCTGCCGAGCGACGCGCTGCCGCCGAAGGTGGGCGTCTCAAGGGGGGGGGCCGCCGCCAAGGATCGGGAGATTCAGGATCTCAAGAAGCAGCTCGAGGCCTCGAGGCAGTCTGGTGGTGGGTCAGCGGCCATGCAGGTCGACAGCTCTGGTGACACGACCGCTGGCTCGGAGTCCGACGAAGCGGTGCTCGGGCGGCTCACTGCCGCCATCGCCGCCATCGGGGGCGCCCCGGACGAGCTCCTGGCGTCGCACAAAGCTGCGATGGTGGCGGGGCAGGATAGGCTCAGGGCCAATATCCTGGCCGACAAGCCGATCGGCGCCCGCCTCCACCTCCTCACGAACCGCTGCGCGGCGCTCGAGAAGAAGAAGGAGCGCCAGCTCGCAGCCCTGGACAAGCTCCATGCGCAGATCCACGCGATCCAGTTGTCGGTCGCCGAAGCGGAGAAGGCGCTGCTGGAGACGTCCAAGGAGCTTGTGGCCGCCGAGGCGGACAGGCGAAGCGCTGCGGCGCTGGCGCCCTGCCCAGAGGCTGGGGTCTACTCCCTCAAAGCGACGATCCCCGCCCTGGACCTGTCGGTCGCCGGCGTTGGCAAGATGCTGGAGGCGATCGGTGCGGCTTCGTCGTTGGCCGAGTCGATCCAGGCTAACTTCGCGAATCTGCGTGAGCTCGATGCTGCTGCAGCGGCGCGGAGCCGCCCGCAGGATAGAGCTGCTCCAGCCGAGGCGCCTGCCAACGCCGCGGCGAGCTGCGCAGGCCCCAGGGATGATGATGACGCCGTGCTGCCCCCTGTCCCTGCGGATGATGGCGATCTGGCCGAGCTGCAAACCTTCTACCGCGAGGTCTTCGACGCCGAGCCCCCTGGCTGCGAGGAGGGGCTGCGAGGACACATCGAGCTGTTCGGCGAACAGCTCAGCAGGGCGTCGAAGAGGCCAAGCACCGCCAACAGGCAAGCTGTGGCTGGGCGTCTCTATCCTGCTGCAGCTCCTCAGCTCCGCTGGTGCGATGCCGAGGTGCCACGATGGGCATGTGCTGCCCGTCCACATGCTCCCGCAGGCGGCAGCCGCAGCCGCGGGAGAGAATGCGGTCCCTGGGGCAAGGGGCGCGGCCCTTGCTGCCTCTCGGCCTGCGTCTTCGGCGTCTTCAGGGCTCGGCGGCGTAGCTATGGCTGGTGCATCCTGTGGTGCCGCACTCACCCGTGACGCTGAGGGCACCAGCAGCCTGGGGCACCTCGCGCGAACGGGCAGAGAGGTCAGGAAGGCACCAGCACATCATCGTGGTCGTCGTGGAGATGCCAGTTTGCTCCAGCAGGCAGCTGACGCTGCAGCTGGAGATGGGGCGGACCCTGGGGCAGGGGACGCGGCCCCAACATGCGAAGCGGCAGCTGGAGATGGTCATGCGCCCAAGTTCCACCTGCCAGACTACATGTCTCCGAGATCGGGCGCCGTGGTGCTCGGGGCGTCGGGGGCTCCCTCGTCCAAGCCCTTTGTCACACGCGGTGGTGGAAATTTATCACCCACAGTGCCAGGTCATAGTGGCGTCTCGGGCAGGTCGGGCACACCGAGTCCGATTCGAGGAGTGGTTACAGCTAACACATCCTCCCACGGACCGCTGTTAGATATGTTGAGCAGCCACTGTTTTGATAGTTATCTGAAGTTGGTGCAGGAGCACCACGCGAGAGGAGATCGTTTTGCTAAGTTGCAGTCCAAGGCGGCCGCCATAGGCTTCCGAGGTGCGTGGACGGAGGCGGCTGACACAGGCGGAGGAGGCTCATGCGGTGGTGTTCACGTGATCGCCCCTGCTCATGTTCTGGTCTCAGTCCCTCCTCAGCGCGCCCACCACGTGCTGATCCATGGGCGCCTGGCGGCTGCGCACGCCCACTGGGGCCGTGCAAGTGGCATTGTCCTGCTCTCCGTGCACGTAGCTGTCGGAGAGGGCCATGGGGCCCAGAACCTGGAGATTGCGCAGGCGGCCGTTGACTACGCCAGCCAGCGGTCGCGCCAGGGCATTGCGTGAGTCATAGGCGGGGACTGGAACATGGAGGGCGACCTGCTGGACGACTGGTTCCACGCGGCAGGAGCTATCCGAGTAGCGCCCCTGGTGCCCACATGTGTGCAGTCGCCCCCAGGCACTGTGCGCGACTTCCGATTCGTATCCTTGTCCCTTGCCCCTGCCGCGGGTGAGCTGACCGTCGAGGAAGGGACCAACCTCTTTCAGCACCAACCCGTTCTTCTGGAGCTGGGCATGGCGGAGAGAAGCACGCGTCGTCGCGAGCCTGATGAGCCGCAGAAGTTTGGAGTTGAGCCGAAAGTTGGCTGTGCGAGGTTCCCGCCAGTCGAGGAGCGGGCCCAGATCCAGTCGCTCATCAGCCACGCCGCTTCTGAAGATGATTTGGCTCATCGCTGGGGCGGCGTTCTTGCAGGCATCGAGCCTGAGCTCTGCGACCGCAACGACATCGTGAATGCCCCAGTGCGGCATAAGTTTTGTGGGCGTGCTGGCCCACCTTCGTATTCGTGGACGCCGCTGCTGAAGCAGGCCCCCCCTCTGCCGAAGGCGGAGCTTGCGTGGCGAACGCTGGGCCGATGGTTGCGTCACTTGCGCTCGGTCCGCACCGAGTTGCCGCAGCTTGCCGTCGAGTATGCATCCGACCCCGCGGATGACATATTGGAGCAGGTATCCACGCAGTCCTATTTCCTTCAGGGGTTTCTGAACCGCATACGCAAGTCGGCTTGGGTGCTGGAGGGGCCCACGGAGTCCATCAGGGAGTTCTTTGTGGACGTACCTGGCAGCTTCAGCAGTGCGGGGTTCGACGGCGTCGCCCGGGGTTTCCTTGATGGGATCGAGGTCAAGCTGCGCGAGTTTGCTGATGCTTCACGGGCTGGCTGGAAGCAGAGGGTCGAGCAGGCGTTTACCAAGGGTGCAGGAGCTGCGCACAAGTTCTCCCGCGCGCGTGAGGTGCAGGAGCTGATTGCGCAGACGTCTCGCCCACAGCCGTTCCAGCAGGCAGACGACTGCCTCGCGGAGTGGGAGGAGATCTGGAAGATGCACAAGTGCGAGCGAGTGGGCTTACCTAGAGATCACCATGACTGGGAGGCTTTGCCTGAGATCTCAGTCGCCGACCTCCGCAGGGCCTGCGCTACGTTCCCTTGTAAAACAGCTCTAGGCCAGCTCGGCTTGAACCTTAGGTCCCTGCTCGCAGTCCCCGATCAGTGCTTGCAATCGGTGGCTGATCTTTTCATGGCCTGCGAAAGGCTCCTTGCCTGGCCTGAGTCTCGGATCCAAGCCCGTTTAGTCCGCTTGCCCAAGCCCTCTGGAGGGCATCGGTTGATTGCGCCTTTAATCTCTCTGCTCCGCCTTTGGGGGCGGGTGAGAAAACCTGTCTCCCAGGCCTGGGAGAAGGCCAAGCGTGACCCTTCTTTCTGGGGCCATGGCCCAGGGGCTAGTGCGTCTGACGCAGCCTTTGACCACAATATGGAGGCGGAGGCGGCCACGGCGGCGGGGGAGTACTCTGTGAGCGTTTTCTTGGACATGTTTAAATGATACGAATGTGAGATAGTAGAGCGACTGTTTGCCGAAGCCAGGAAGGTTGGATACCCGCTTCGGATGATGTGGATGGCCCTTGCATCCTATCGGTGCCCGAGGGTGATCCAGGCGTTCGGTTCCGTGTCGCGGCAGGTGGTGACCAACCAGGGCATCCTTGCTGGATGTAGCCACGCCAATTCCATGATGCACGTGCTTCTCCATCGTGTAATTGTTAAGATGAAGACCCTTTACCCCAGGGCCAGGCCTAGAGTCCTCATGGATGATTCCAGTTTCCAGTGGGTTGGCAGGCTGTTTAAGTTTAGTGAGATCCTACTTGCCGCGGTAAGATGGCACTGCAGCCAGGTCTTTCAGCTCGGTTTAATCCTCCAAGCGGCCAAGAGTGGGTACGTGGCTACGGCGGTGAAAGTGTCGTCGAACCTGTCGTCGTCGGCCCGTCTGGTCAAACTCCGCAGCCACGCCCGCGTGCGCAACCTTGGCCATGCGATTTTTTTCTGGACGGCCGGTGCGGGCCCAAGAAAAGCTCCGTCTCAAGAAATTGCCTCGGCGTCGGGACAAGTTGTCTGCCCTCCGTCGAGCTACGCCTAGCACGGTGAGTCTTTTACGGCGTACGGGGCTTATGCCTGCTGGGTCGCACGGGGCTGGGGTCTCTGGGCTCGCAGATTCGACCCTTGGGACCATCCGCGCTATGGCGGGAACCTTAGTGGGCGCGAAGCGATCTGGGTCATTGACGGCTTGGCTAGCGACACAGCCTGACCCCTTTTATGACCCCATTTTCGATGCGACGGTGCCGTTAATTCAACGCGATGCAGCTGTAATTTGGGACTCGAGGTTTTCGCTAGGCCGACTCCAAAAAGCGTGGATGGCCGTCGAGGCACGGATCCTCGAGCGGCCGACGTGGAAGTCATGTCGTGGCCCAATTAGCGCAGTGCTGCTCAGCTTAGGCTGGTCCATGTCTGCTGCGCGCGTGCTGGTGGACGACCTAGGTTTTTCGATGACCTGTTGCGAACCGCTCCGCTCGATGTAAAGGCACAGCTTCGGTCGGGGATCCAGAGGTGGCAAGCCAAGAAGATTTTGCCCCACCTCCCCCAGGCTGGTCCCGAGCGCTTGTGGCTTCGAGGTATGCGTATTGCTGTCCCCAAGATTCGCGACAGTGCCCGTCGCGCCTCTCCGCTGTCTGATCGGCAATGCCTTGTGGTCGCAAGAGAGAAAATTCGAGGCCGGCCTGAGCGACAGTAAGACGTGTACCCTGTGCGGCATGAATGTTGTAGGCTCTCTCGGTCACCAGCTTTATGACTGTGGCGCCGCGTTGAATTACCCAGCGTCCCAGGGCAACTGTATTCCTGATGATGTTCTTTTGCGCAGGTCTGAGCTCAGGGGCACTGGTCGTTTCGAGATGGGCCTACAGGTCTGGGACTCGCTCGAGGCGGTGCATGGTCCCCCGCTCGACCCCGTCGCTCTCGACCCTGTCCCTGACAAGCCCCCTGTGTGCGCGTGGGGCGAGGCCGATGCGCCACGGGGGCGGCGCGTCTACACTGACGGGTCGGGGCTGTGCAACAGCAGCCCCGAACTCAGACTGTGTGGATGGGCCGTGGTGGAGCTGGGTCCTCGTGGGGCCCCGATTCGGGCCCGTTTCGGGGCGTTACCTGGCGGCGCCCAGACTGTGCCTCGGGCTGAGCGGTTTGCGTTTCTCCAGGCGCTTCGAGTCGGCCCCCTGAATGTGCACGTGGTGTCAGACCATTTGAGCGCGGTCCTTGAGGGACAGTCTTGGGACCCTGGCCTGGCGGCCAGTGGCGGGCGCCATGCGGCTGTCTGGAAGCGGATTTTTCAGCTTTATGGTTGCCCTGGCCCCAGGCCGTCTTTCGAGTGGACCCCAGCTCACCGCGTTTGGGATGATGTGGTCACTTCGGGATCCGAAGTCGCGGTGCGAAATTTTATGGGGAACACCTGGGCCGATTTTTTCGCGCGGGTCGGAGCTGAACCCCACGCTGCGGCCCAGGCGCTTGAGAAGGTCCAGAGTTCCGTGATCTCTCAGACGCGTCTGATTTTTGACATTCTGTCCAGATTTGCTCAGAGCATCGGTGCGTGTGCCCAGGAGCCCTCGGCCTCGTCCCCTGCCACGAGGCGCAGAGAGCGTGAAGGTGAGTGCGGCCTCGCGCTGATCGAGCACGATATGTATCACTTCCCGTCTCTTGGGGAGTGGCGTTGTAAGCGTTGCACTTTGTATGCCAAGACCCCCTCCTCCCTCGCCCAACTCCGCTCTGGCAGCCGACGCCACTGTGGGCCCAACGCGTTCCAGGCGTGGCAGGCCCAGGCGGTGTTCGTCACGCGCGAAGACGAGGGGATGGCTTTCTCATCGGAAGCGGCGCCTGCGGCGATGGAGGCCGCGGTGAGGGTCCGGGGGTCCTCTCCTGGCCAGGCCCAGGCGCCGCCGACCGAAACGCTCACGGCGCGGTTTGTGTCCCTGGGCCATCAGATGGAGCAGGTCGGCCATGTGGCCTTCTGCTCGTTGTGCCCGGCCCACGTTATACTCCCAGGGGGCTTGTTACGTGGGCTTGAGAAGCGTTGTCTTGGCCGTTCCCTGCACCCGTCGACTCGGAGTTCCCAGGCGACCAAGATCAAATATGCGTCCCGTGGCCTCCACCCGCGCACGGGGAGGCAACTTGACCCTATTTCAAGGGGGGGGGGGGGGGGCTGTCGGGTGCCGCCTCTGCCGCCTGGTAGAGGTAGGTGCTACAAAAATGTGATGCCCCCCCCCCCGTTCTGCCCAGGGCCTCGCGTTTCTTCCTGGCCCTGGTAAGTTCCTCCCCCTGGAGGGCGCTCCGTTTCCTTGCTGCCCGCGCCTCGGATCCCCCGTCGCGCCAGGTGGTGCGCACCTCCTCCTCCTCCTCCTCCTCCTCCTCCTTCTCCTCCTCCCCCTCCTCCTCCTCATCCTCCGCTTCTCCGCCTCTTCTCCTCATCCCCTCCTCCTCCTCATCCGCCTCCTCCTCCTCCTCCTCCTCCTCCTCCTCCTCATGCTCATAATCCTCCTCCTCATCATCACCATCAACAGCATAATCGCCCTGATCAACATCCCCATCCTCATCCTCATCCTCATCCTCATCCTCATCCTCATCCTCATCCTCATCCTCTTCATCATCCTCATCCTCATCAGCATCATCATCAGCATCATCAGCATCATCAGCATCACCATCATCACCAGCATCATCATCATCATCATCATCATCATCATCGTCATCATCATCATCACCACCAGCATCATCAGCTCATCATCAGCTCATCATCATCATCATCATCATCATCATCATCATCATCATCATCCTCATCCTCATCCTCATCCTCATCCTCATCCTCTTCATCATCATCAGTATCATCATCATCAGCATCATCGTCATCAGTACCACCATCATCATCATCACCACCACCGCCACCGCCATCATCATCATCATCATCATCAGCATCATCATCATCATCATCATCGTCATCAGCGTCAACATCATCATCAGCACCACGACCAACAATATGATCATAATCATCATCAGCATCATCATCGTCATCAACATTATCACACTCATCACCATCAGCATCATCATCATCACCATCGCCACCACCACCGCTACCACCACCACCATCATCATCAGCACCATCATCATCATCATCATCATCATCAGCATCATCATCATCACCATCAGCATCGTCATCATCATCACAAGCATCAGCATCAGCATCAGCATCATCATCATCATCCTCATCATCAGCATCATCATCAGCCGCATCATCATCATCATCATCATCATCATCAGCAGCAGCAGCATCAGCATCATCCTCATCTCCTCCTCCTCCTCCTCCGCTCCTCCTCCCCCTTCTCCTCCTACTCCTCCTCCACCTCCTCCTCCTCCTCCTTCTCATCCTCCCCTTCCTCCTCTTCCTCCTCCTCCTCCCTCCTCCTCCCCCCTCCGCATCCTCGTCCTACTCCTACGCCTCCTGATTTTCCTCCTCATCCTTCTCTTCCTCCTCCTCCTCCTTCTTCTCCTCTTCCTCCTCCTCCTCCTCCGCCTCAACAGCAGCAGCACCATCATCATCATCATCATCATCATCATCATCAGCATCATCATCATCATCATCATCATCATCATCATCATCATCATCATCATCAGCATCACCGTCAACATCATCAGCATCACCATCAACATCATCATCATCACCACCATCATAAAGCATCATCATCATCATCTCCACCACCACCACCATCATCATCATCATCATCAGCATCATCATCATCATCATCATCAGTATCAGCATCATCAACATCATCATCAGCAGCATCATCGTCAGCAGCAGCACCAGCATCATCAAAACCATCATCAGCATCATCACCATCAACATCAACATCATCATCATCAGCAGCAGCATCCTCATCATCATCATCATCAGCGGCACCACCATCATTATCATCATCGTCATCATCATCGTCAGCCGCAGCATCAGCATCAGCATCAACATCAGCATCCGCATCATCATCACCAGCAGCATCAGCATCAGCATCAGCATCAGCATCATCATCAGCATCAGCAGCACCAGCAGCATCATCATCATAATCATCATCATCATCAGCATCATCAGCATCATCAGCATCATCAGCATCATCATCATCATCATCATCATCAGCATCATCAGTATCACCACCATCATCATCAGCATCAGCAGCAGCAGCATCATCATCATCATCATCATCATCATCATCATCATCATCATCAGCAGCATCCCCCTATCCTCCTCCTCCTCCTCCTCCTCGTCCTCGTCCTCGCCCTTGTTCTCCTCCTCCTCCTCCTTCTCCTCCTCCGCCTCCTCCTCCTCCTCCTACTCCTCCTCTTCCTCCTCCTCTTCATCCTCCTCCTCCTCCTCCGCCTCCTCCTCCCTCCTCCCTCCCTCCCTCCCTCCCCCCCTCCCTCCTCCTCCTCCTCCTCCTCCTTGTCCTCCTCCTCCTCCTCCTCATCCTCGTCGTCCTCCTCCTCCTCCTCCGCCTGCCCCTCCTCCTGCTCCTGCTCCTGCTCCTGCTCCTGCTCCTGCTCCTGCTCCTCCTCCTGCTCCTCCTGCTCCTCTGCTCCTCCTCCTCTCCGCCTCCTCATCCTGCCTCTCCTCCTCCTCCTCCTCCTCCGCCTCCTCCTCTTCCTCCTCCTCCTCCTCCTCCTCCCTCCCTCCCTCCCTACCTCCCTCCCTCCCTCAACGAAGATTCTGGGTGTGACTAGCCCCGACTAGCGCCTGGCTTCAGGACGGAGAGATATGTGCGTCTGTACTGTATGCGCATCACGGCTCAAAGAATAAAAGATCTCTGCTCTGGTAGCGGAGCGTCCGGCCCCGCGCGCGCGCGACGCCATAGGCCATATCTCGGCGGCGTCAACTACGATATCGAGCTTTACAAGCTGGTCGGGAAGATCAGCAGCGACCTCGAGGATTTCAAGGTCTACGTGCACGTTTACGGCACCTCCCAGAACAGCATTATCTGGGACAGCGATCCAGAGAGCATCTACGAGAAGCCAGAGGACGCGAGCAACTTCATCAAGCAACTGGACTATTGACACCCGATCGACGGGGACATCTATTTCACACCTGGTCAAGACAACGGACATCCGATCGACGAGGACATCGATTTCACACCCGGTAAAGATTACAGACACCCGATCTACGAGGACATCGATTTCACACCCGGTCAAGATTACAAACACCCGATCTACGAGGACATCGATTTCACACCCGGTCAAAACTACGTACATCCGATCGACGAGGAGACCTATTTCATACCCGGTCAAGACAACGGACATCCGATCGACGAGGACATTTCATACCAGGTCAAGCTTACGGAGACACGATGGCGACACCATGGAATGAGACTTTGGCGTTAGAGGAGTCGACGAGGAACACCCCGCCAGGCTGGAAGCCTGGCATATCACGGTACTCGGTACGCAAGTACCTCCAGAACTTATCGTTGTGGTGGCGTACTAAGAACGAGACGGACGATGCGAGTGCGGCGCTGCTCGTGCTGAATAGGCTCCAGGGCGGCGTGCGGAAGCAGGCCTTGCGCTTCACCGTGGAGCGCGACGGCCTCAACTTCGTCGGCGAGAACGCCTTCGCGCTGCCGGCGGTGCCTGCGCAGCCGGCGGCCAACCCGCCGATCGAGGCGGCACCGAGCGGCTTGACTCTGTTCACTCGGTGGCTTGGTCAGGAGTTTGGACTACACGAGCAGGACAATGTGACCATCCACCTGTACAAGTTTTTCGCGTTCTGGCGAGGGCAGCGAGACCTCGCCCAGTACATCGCGGCCTTCGAGATGGTCTACGACGAGGCTTCAGATACGGCGGGCCTCGAGATCAACGCCATCGGAAGATCGCACCTCCTGCTGAGCTACAGCGAGCTACCGTAGCGCAAGATCGACGACATCAAGCTGAAGGTGGACGGTGACCTCAACAGGTACGGCGAGATAAAAGGACTACTCAGCAGGATGGCGAAGGCTGATCAGGTCAAGAGTCACCAGGACGACTACGGATATTTTTACGGAGGTGACCCTTGGGAAGACGATTACGAGGAGAACGAGGATTGCGACTACGAGTGGGATTCCTATGGTATTGGCTGGGGTGAAGACGATTGGAGCAGTTCTGACTGGGATAGCCAATCATGGGACCCAAGAGGAGACGAAAGTGACAACGGCACCTTCAAGGGCAGCAAGGGCAAAGGGCGCGACAACAACGGTAAAGGCTGTTCCGAGTGTGCCTCTAAATGGCACAACACGCCCGATTGCCCGGCCAAGAAGGACAAGAAGACGGACCACAAACATGACGACGGCAAGAGCAACAAGGGTTCACCAACTGGAAAAGGCGACAAAGGCGACGGCAAAAGGCAAGAACAAATACAAGAAATTCGGCGGCAACTGGTACGGCTGGGAACCCCGACGTTCATACGGCGGCAACAATAGAAAAGGCAAGAACAAAGGCAAACGCAAAGGCAAAGGTCGCGGAAAAGGTTATAGACAACACTATGATGATGAAGACGATTACGAGGACTATGATTACGATTATGATGGATGGAGTGAGAGAAACTACGGATACGTTGGAGGAACATTCACAAGTATTGCAGAATAATCTGGACATGGACAGGAAGAAGAGTATACCACCGGCGGGATAAAGGACCTACAGAGTTGGTACGAGGACGACGAGAACAGACCGATACCGAGACGACCGAAGGCAACATTGTCCCAGATTCCTTCAGGCTCATCAGCTTCTTGGATTGCAGTGGACGACTCGCCTGGCTCTCCTACTATCAACGCTCCATCGGCGATCGCTCCAACTTCGGGAATTACAACACCACCTCGAGCTCAGCGAGATGACGATACTATGTCGTGCCTATCGGGATCTTCGCGAGGAGTGGACTTTGGACCACCTGGACAGCACTTTCGATCACAGCGTCAACATCGACTTCCCAAAGGTGTTGTACCAGGCGGCCTGAATTTCTATGTGCGACCCACCTTCTCGACTGGAGCTACCGAAGGCACCTTTCACACGGTACGCGGACAAAAACGACACGGGCTTCTTTATGACCCAGGCGCGGCGTCCGGCATCATGGGAACGGATACCCTACGAGAATACTACCTAGATGCGCTAGAACCCTTGGGTATCGAGTATGACCTGATGCCTACGACTGCGAAATTCACGGGCATCGACGGCATACCGACACCTGGGATCGGCAAATCTAAGGTTCCGTTGGAGTATCCCCATGCTGGAAAACGCGACATTCACGGGAGACCTCATTGGCGGCCCTGGATCATTCTGTCCTGGACTATTACCACTGAAGTCCTCTATCAAATTCAAGGCATCGATGTTCGCGAATGTGTTACCCTTCATGGACAGCATCCTGACTCTCTTTCCGATGGACGAATACGGGAAACACCAGAAGAAGCCGGTCTACATTCGTTTGCTCCATACGGACTCGAACAATTACATGATACCGATCGACAACTGTGACAGTCCTGAAGAAGTTGATCAAAAGTATTTACATGGAGAACTTATGAAGTACCTGGCGGCTTTCACGGGGTTCGATCGGGACATTGACAACAACTCTGGTATTCGAGACAAAGAACAACGACCCACAACATTTCATGCGAACGAACCTCGACAAGCACCCGTGGAAAGACAAACCGGTACGAAGATTCTGGAGAACTCTGATACGATCGAGAAGCTGACTACGGAGATACATCTTACTACGAAGAGAAGGACAGTTGACAAATACCTTGGTTACTGAAGGAGATGCGGGACACTCACGAACATCGACCATCACGAGACTGACATCGGAACCGACCTCACCGGCGACACCATCATCGGCGACGGAGATGGCCTTCTCTGTCAACAAGCAGTTGCCCAAGAAGTATAAGGTGACGAACCAGCAACACTACTACAAGACGTGGGCCAGCTTCAAGAGCGCGAAGTATGACGGAGATCATCTTCCCCAAGACTTGGACAAACGCGACCAGGAGAAATTCTTGAAGACTTACACTGGTATACCAGAACGGTTTTATACGAAATCCCAACTACCACTCATAACCCCTGATAACTTTAACAAATTCCTGGACCATATGATCAAAAACGGCATTCGCGAAATTGATGTTCAAGAACATCTATCCGGTAGTGGTACGCTCTCAGCATGGGCATTTCGTTCAAACATGATGGTGGCCTTTCCGACTGATCTGCGATATGGTTGGGACCTTCGACGACCAGAACACTCACAACTTCTTACGAACTATCGGAACCAGATTAGAGTGAGAGTCAAATTCTTCTCCCCAGAATGCACACCATGGTCAATTGCAGCTCAGACGGCGAATCCAGAAAAGAAGAACCTCAATCGAGAACGAGATCAATCATTACTTCAATGGATAGTGGATGAGTGCAGGCAGACCAAGAAGGGTGACGATTACCTGGTGGAGAATCCCTACAATAGCGGTATCTGGTCGGAGTCCAACCTCAAGGGCATCTTTGACATCGATCGGAACACCTTCGACAACCTGACTGATCAGTGCCGTCACGGACATCAGGATGAAGAAGGAGCCTCAATCAAGAAGCGCACGAAGTTCGTTGGCAGTTTCAGGTGTAAGCGACTCGCTCAACTATGTCAATGTACGAGAGCACACGCTTGGCTTGTTGGACAGTACAAAGGAGCGTGCAGAACGGCGAGAGCGAAGATATATCCAGACCGACTATGCCAACAACTTCTCCGAGACGTTGTTCGACAGATCGCGGACAAGAACACGCCAATATTGGACTTATTCTGGACATGCGAACGGTGTAAGCACGGCAGCAAGGCCGGGACACCGCACACGAGAGTGAAAGGCTGCTGCTTCGCTCCTGAACGAGAACCATATCCTGGACGGAGACCCGGCGACGTACAAGCAGGACCAGCAGGACCACCGGCACCACCTCTAGGACTTGAACCACCTGCGGCAGCACCTCCACAAGAAATTAAACCCGATGAAAGAGAGAAACCTGAAGAAGTTCATGATCCGGCACCGCAGCCAGCCAGCAGCTCAGATCTCATACAAGACGACGGACCACAGCCAGATCCTGCGCAACCTGAAAAAAATCCTAAACAACAAGGGGGCACGACCACGGACCTACAACCAAGCATTTCGAAGGACAATCCTGGAAAGAAGACATCCCGAACAAGGACGACTTGCTCTTCTTCTCGGTTTCCATTTAAAATCCTGGCACGCGACACCAGTGGAGATGATACAGTTGTTGAAACATCTTGGTCTTCACAAGGAGAGTCTGAAGTTATGTTGGAGAATACCCTCGGAACTTTGCGATGGTTGTCAGCGAGTTGCATTACCTATGACGAAACCTTCAGTACGAGCGAGCATCACAACACATTTCAACCAGCGAGTTCAAGGTGATCTATTTTTCTTGTGGGATAAAATTTGGCTTCTTCTTATTGACGAGCATATCAGATTCAAGCAGGCAGCGTGGCTGAAAGACAAGACAGCGCAGTCATATCTACACGCCTTCGTGGAGACATGGGCGCGAATATTTGGACCACCTGTGCATTTTGTATCCGACCAGGAGGGCGCACTCACATCGGACATGGTGGGCACTACGATGGACAGGTACACATCAAACGAGATTTTGCTGGGGCTGACCCAAACAAAGGCGAGCACACTTCGATCGGTCTCATCGAGAGCCACATCAGGATGACAAAGAGCATCGCCCTCAAGAACAAGGTGGACGCTGTCAAGGAAGGATTACCAATCTCAGACGAGGTCTTGATATATGAGGCAACACAGGCGCAGAACCACTTACTGACCTACGGCGGCTCGACACCGGCGAACGCACTCCTCGGCTTCACCCCCAGAGATTTCTTCGACATGGAGAGCGTCAACTCAGTATCCTATGGCGGAGCCTTGGAGGCGTCTCCAGACACGTTCGAGGCCAACGCGATGATGCGCATCAAATCAAAACAGAACGTGCTGCGGACTATTGTGGAAGAGAGGATTGCGATGGCGAATCGTACGAGACCACGACAGTTGGACCTTTCCAAGATAAACGTGGGCGACAAAGTGGACCTCTATCGAACACCAGATCACAAAGGACAAGAAGGATGGAGAGGACCATGCGACTTACTTCATTTGAAACCATCCAGCGCCATCGTGATGTGGAACGGCTACCCGTACATAGTACCTCTTCGACACATTAGACTGCATCAAAAGATTTCGGCCTTTGTTACGGATTATGCGGATACAGCGACATCGACATTTACGGCAACAAAACTATTATTGAAAGATCATCATGACATGCTGGACATCTTTGAGGGCTAGATTCCTTTCAAGGTATATCTCTGCGGACAAATCATCGGCCAGGACGGCGTGAAGAGAACAACCCCGACGGACTAGTTAACCTCACCACCTCGTATCTGGTCTTTGGCAAGGCAGATCGTGGAGAAGGAGTGGGGCTACTCTATTAATGGGATTTGTTACGGCAGATGTCTCAAGAAGCTCCACATCATCAAGGGCGCGAAATATGGACGACAAGTGACTTGGACGGTTGGCAATCGAAAATCCTACACAGTACGTGACATTGTACTGTACCTGACAGACAACTACTGGACATCAAGAAACAACTACCGAACGCGGACGACATCAACATAATTTCGGTTCTCTTCTACTCGTTCCAGAAGTTCGAGGAGCACGAAGATATCCGAGAATATCGCATCCCCGACTTCGGCGACCTGTCCGGCATCGACTTCGACCCTGACGAGAACGACGGATTTCGATTACCACCTGATGACGCGGCATTTCCACCTGATGATCCACCTCCACCGGCGGCTCCGGCAGTACGAGCTCAAGTGGGCCATCCACCACTGGACGAAGTTCCTGACATCCTGGCAGGACCTCACGGACCTCAAGGACCACCGGGACCTCCAGGACCACCAGGAGTACCCGTTCAAGCAGGACCTCAAGCAGAACCTCTGGAAGTATCAAACACGACGATCGAGACGGAACCTGGTTCAATCGAGACGATATACGACAGGAGCGCAGAAGCTCCACCACCACCGGCACCTCCAGGACAACCAGCAGTGGCAGTGTCACCTCCACGACTCGACAGATCACGAGGTTCAGACGCTACGAGATCGACAAGACGGGTAAGGATTATGGACAACGAGAATGACTCTTCACAGAGTATCAGCGTAAACGAGGACAGCATGATTTCGGACGCGGTGTGGGCTCCTCCAGGACCTCCACCTCCAGACGGGCCACCAGCACCGGCAGCAGAACGAGTGCCTGTGGCCAAGCCGATTGCAGCAGCACCTCCACAACACTGGTCACCACCACGAATTGCGGAAGGATCACGAGAATCACGGACTCCAAGGCGGTTGTCTCGAGCATCATCGGGACCTCCGACATGGAGTGGATCACGGACAACCACGACAGCAAGATCACCAATGCCTACGACTCCACGACAGACGATTCCAAAGGCATCACCAACACGACCACCTTCACTTCCAACACCAACGACGCAGTCCCAGATCAGAAGCATCCTGAGACCAGTACAATCACCACGACAACCTCCTAACGACACGGACCCGAACGGAGCTTCGCCTTCGAGACCTCCTGCGGCATCACCCGCCGCATCGGAAGCAGCTTCACAGGCACCTCCGCCGCCACCTGAAGGATGGATACCTCACCCGAGGACTCCGGTCAAGAGTCAGTCGAGACCATCATCGGCTCCACCTTCACCAGCGGCGACTATACGATATTCGGAAGAACCACCATCACCAGCGGAGACCTTGCGGCACCCCGAGAGCGAGCGCAACGACGACGACACGGTGGAACATCCAGAGGACAACGGACCCGAAGAGCAATCAGAAGAACATGACGGAGAGACGAAAGCGATCAAGAACAAGAACATTCCATCGGGAGTAAGCTCACCAGCTATGAAAATCCGCCGGCCCCCTTGTGGGGCCACCAGGCTGTAGGGCCGTGATTCGCAGTTTCCTGTACCAGTCGTAGGTTGTAGTTTCCAGTGTTACAGTTCTGCTTCTTGCTGGTTACTGTAACTAGTTGACTTATTGCTGGTTACTGTAACTAATTGATTGACCGCGCGAGGGGGGGGGAGGCCCAAACCGGCTTTTTAGCACCCCCTGGGGATCCGCGGGGTCAGGGTCCAAAAACACACGGGATTTGCCACATTTCTGAAATTCGGTGCCACCCCTCACGCAGATCCGCGGGGTCAGGGTCCAAAAACACAAGGGATTTGCTACATTTCTGAAATTCGGTGCCACCCCTCACGCAGATCCGCGGGGTCAGGGTCCAAAAACACAGGGGATTTGCCACATTTCTGAAATTCGGTGCCACCCCTCACGCAGATCCGCGGGGTCAGGGTCCAAAAACACAGGGATTTGCCACATTTCTGAAATTCGGTGCCACCCCTCACGCAGATCCGCGGGGTCAGGGTCCAAAAACACATGGGATTTGCCACATTTCTGAAATTCGGTGCCACCCCTCACGCAGATCCGCGGGGTCTGAACATTTCTGAAATTCGGTGCCACCCCTCACGCAGATCCGCGGGGTCAGGGTCCAAAAACACAGGGATTTGCCACATTTCTGAAATTCGGTGCCACCCCTCACGCAGATCCGCGGGGTCAGGGTCCAAAAACACAAGGGATTTGCCACATTTCTGAAATTCGGTGCCACCCCTCACGCAGATCCGCGGGGTCAGGGTCCAAAAACACAGGGGATTTGCCACATTTCTGAAATTCGGCGCCACCCTTCACGCACATCCATCGCAAGGCGTGGCAACCCAAACTGCGAGAACTCCCTCGGCCCTTTAATCGCAAGGTGTGGTAACCAAGCCCGTAAATCATACACGTCTTACCAATCGCCAGGTGTAGTTTCGATACTGCTTCACGACAGCGCCAAGGCCTCATGACTTAGCTCTTCCATGGCCCATTCTCCGAGAGAGGGGGCCGGCGGCAGGGGGCGAAGCCCTTACGGATCAGAAGGAAGGACGACCGTTATCACCAATGAGCGATGATCAAGATCAAGCTGGACCAGTATTACCAATTCAGGGAGGATCAAGTTCATCATCGGGCGGACCGACATTCGGTACCTTCAGCAGTGCAGTTCCCAACCAGATCGATCTCAAGAGGGCAGACTATTCACCTGCGGCGGAAGGACAAGAAACCTCTCCAGCGATCACGGCAGAGTCCAAGAGACCAAACCTATTGGAGAAAATGAACGCCTTCATGAACCAGCAGATCACTTTCGAGGACTTCCGGGGCTACTACCTGAACTCCCCGAACATGAAGGACGACGACATCGACGAGTACCAGAACCTAATGGCGAGCATGGCAGGAGAGATTTCGGAGAACTTGCACAAGATGGACCAGCAGGAGCTTCCCTGGAATAAGGACACGGCGCATTTGGTTATTCCTGGACCTTTCAAGGAAAGGAGATGTTCTTACTTCGATCTTCACACTGGAGAATCCATATTTGCACAGAGCGATGACGTACTTACCGAGGAAGATATCTAGAAGTATTGGGACCTAGTGGATAAAGCAGATCAACAAGAAGCTCGATCTTTCATCGACAACAATTGCTTTCATGCAAAACACGGCAACGACCTCGACAGCAGCAGCATCATCGACGCAGTATGGGTTAGAAGATAGAAGAAGATGTATGGTGAACACAACGAGATGTACTACATTATCAAATCTCGTTTATGTGGTAGAGGCTTCCTGAATTCTCAGAAACACGACGTTATGCGACACAGTTCGACAGTTTCGAGATTATCGCAGAGAATGGTAGCCTCATTGCACAGCATTGAGAAGGACATGGAGATAGAGACCTGGGATATTTCTACGGCGTTTCTGCAGGGGCTGAACTACAAGGACCTCAAGAAGTACGCGGACCAACTTGGCATCGAGATCAGACAGGAGAGAAAGGTATACATGAAGCCTCCTTAGAACGTGTGGCGACACTTCAGGAACTACGGGAAGTCCAACATCCACATTAGCGGCAGCAAGAGCCAGTTCTTTTACCTGATATTGTTGAAACCTATCTACGGCACCGTGGACGCACCATTGCTATGGCAGTTGGCCCTGACGGTGTTCATCAAGAAGGAGCTCAAGGGCATGCAGAGCGTCTTCGACGACAACTTTTCATGTGGGTCGAGAACGGCGTTATCAAGATTATATGGACGGTACATGTGGACGATATCATTGTTTTGGCTTTGAAGGCATGGATGAGATGGGCACAAGAGAAAACAGAAAAGAGATTTGGTAAGATCAAGCGACACTGTCTTCCATTCACACATATGGGCATGACTTATGAACTACTTCGAGGACGACATCAACTCCTTCATCAAGATAAGTTCGTGGACGGATTGAACAAGGTCGAGATCGCCAAGACGAGACAGAGTAAACCGAAGGAAACACTCACGTCGGCGGAAGTTCATCAGCTACGGAACGGTATTTGTTCACTGTTATGGCTTTGTCAGACGAGAGAGGATATCTACTGCGACACAGTTCAACTTCAACAGTATGTACGAGATGCTAGAGTGGAACACATCATCCAGTTGAACGTGATCATTGGACGAGCGATGAGGAACAGACGATGGGCTGGATTGCATCTTCCCGAGCTGGAACCTCCTCTCAGATTGGCGAGTGTGGCAGGCGCTTCTCACGGCAATACTATGACGAGTTATCCTCAGGAAGGCAGCGCAGTATTTCTCATGGAAGACAAGATGCACAAAGTAAAGTTCGACAAGCAGGACAGAGCGACTTCAAGTGACGAGTATCTTTTCGGCGGACCTTGTCATAAAATGGTTATGCAGTCTGGTAGATCATAGAGAATTTCACATAGTACGTGTCATGCGGAGACAAATGCGGGATACAAGGTCAACCAGTACGCGCAGTTTATTTCTATGATATTCACGGAACTACTACGAGCAACAAATCTACAGCACAAGCCGCGTGATATTCTGGAGCATGTCGACACAGGCCAAATGGAGTTGGCGACTGATCATTACACGGACGGTTTGGATTTTTGGCAGTTATGTTGCGGAGTCAAAGGAGTACCAGACGACAATGAAACTAGACTTTCGATATTATCAATTCGTGAAGATAGGTTGACGCGACGCATCAGATGGTTTATGCATTGTCCTACACACAATATGATATGTGACGCTTTAACACAATCTGGAACATTTCCACATATTATGAGACTGGTCAATACTGGAGTATGGCATATGAACACTATTGCGACGAAACCGTTTACGGCCAGGAGAATACGAGAGCGACGATATCATTATGATGAAGGAGATCTATTACGGCTTGAGGCCTGACCGGCCCTCCTGTTCGGCCCAGCGGCCGGCCTTGCATGTGAGCACGCGCGGCGCAGTTGTACGGAACACGTTCGTGAACGCACGGCGCGAGAGGTGACGAGTGTGCACGATTAGGTGTGGAAGTGCAGGTCGCGCGCAAGTAATTTTTTGATGACATTAGGTAGCTCGGACTTTTAGAGCACGCCTGAATTAATTTACGTGTCGTGTGGTAGTAAAATTAATTCGGAAACACAAACCGGAACGAAGATTCTGGGTGTGACTAGCCCCGACTAGCGCCTGGCTTCAGGACGGAGAAATATGTGCGTGTGTACTGTATGCGCACCACGGCTCAAGGAATAAAGGATCTCTGCTCCCTCCCTCCCTTCCTCCCTCCCTCCCTCCTTCGCTCCCTCCCTCCCTCCCTCCCTCCCTCCCCCCCCCCCCTCCCTCCCTCCCTCCCTCCTCCTCCTCCCTCCTCCTCCTCCTCTCCTCTCCTCCTCCTCCTCCTCCTCATCGTCATCGTCATCATCATCATCATCATCATCATCATCATCATCATCATCATCATCAACATCATCATCATCATCATCATCATCATCATCATCATCATCATCATCATCATCATCATCACCATCATCCTCCTCTCCTCCTCCTCCTCCTCCTCCTCCTCCCTCCTCCTCCTCCTCCTCCTCGTCCTCCGCCTTCTCCTCCTCCTCCTCCTCCCCCTCCTCCTCCTCCTCCTCCTCCTCCCCCTCCGCCTCCTCCTCCTCCTCTTCCTCCTCCTCCTCCTCCTCCACCTCCTCCTCCTCCTCCTTGTCCTCCTCCTCAACCCCAAGTGGCCGCTACCCCTGATGCAGGATCCTCTGGCCCCTGCCTCGCCCCGGCAACTTCCGCGGGTTCACCCCTTCGCCTGGGGGTCGGAGGAATGGCGTGAACCTCATGGGCACCAGTGGGACACAATTGAAAACTTATATGGACACCACTGGGACACCGCTAGACCCGCTTGGACACTGGCGGGGCAGCCCGCCAGCCGCCCGCCAAGAGCAGCAGGAGCGCAGGGGCGCGCGGGCGAGCGAGCCGTCTGACGTCAAGTTCCTGCTGGGAGCGGCCCCCTGCTGGCAGTCAAGATGAACTGCCTGGGCAGGCCCTGGGTGGCGAAACGTGAGGTGCGTAGGACACGGATGTCGAAGAATCGTCCACGCCTGTATCGCCGCGAAATCGACCGCCCACGAGGTGGGGCCCCAGGCAGCAGAGGGGGAGGACTTTCCCGCCGGCCACCCTGGCGACCTGGGAAATCCGCGCACAAAGCTGTACGATTTCCCAGCGGGACACCTTCACATAATATTTCACGCCCCCAACCTCCAACCCTGCAAACCCTTGCAAAGTCGAGAGCTCGACAACGGCCATGGAGACCCCTGCAATGACTTACGGGAGCCTTGAATCCAACTCGCCTCAAAATCACTTCATGGAAACATTCACGTCCCAAACATCATATTCTGCAACTCCTTGAAGTAACGGCCATGCAAGCCCCTGCAATGACTTAGCAAACCCTTGAACCCAACTCGCCTCGCAACTGGTTCTGTCTGATGGGAGTACTGTGTCTCGCGAGCGCAAGCGGAAGAGCCGCGCGCCGTCAGGAAGATGAGAAGTCTGATGGGGATGCTTTTTTGGTCGCGGGCACAAGCGAGAGCGCAGGCGCCGTCCAAGTAAGTCCGGGTTGCGGTACCTACTAATTTACAGCGAAAGCACGCGGCTGGCGCGGGCAACCGGCCGAGGGCCGAACTGACTACCTACCATGGCTGCTCAGGCTGCGGCTGCACAGGACCTAGCACAGTCCGGGGCGCGGGCCTACTAATTGACAACAGCAAACTAGAGCCAACAACCTAAACCGCCTAAGCGAGCTAAGCGGCGCCTCGCGTGAGCTGCAGCGGCGCTGAGAGTGGAGGCCGGGGCCGGGAGCCGAGAGCGCCCACACAGCGCCCTTGCAAGGATAGCAGGGCTGCCAGGGAGCTGCACTGCCAGGGGTGCACACAAGCAAAACACTGCAAGCACGGACTGCCAGGGCGGCTGGCTGCCAGGGTCTGCCAGTTGCGATGTGAAATGTAGATAAAGTGCGCGTGGATTGGGCAGCGGATCTGATGGGGATACGCAAAGCGTCCAGGATTGGGCTGCCATGGCGTCGCGCAGCCCCTACCGCGTTTGAACGAATACGCTGGGATCGCGTCCTGCACCCCTCCTCCTTCCCCTCCCGACTCGCCCTCTGGCCTGGGTGCCGTAGTCGCCAGGCGCCAACTCGTTGATCCAACTCTTAGTCTGCTTCATCAGACCCTTGAGCGTCAACGTCGGCTCTATCCGCGGCTCAGTGGGGAACTTGAACGCCGGGGACGAGCTGCACGTCGTGAGCTTGCCTTTCGCCACTTCCGACCTCTTTTTGAGACAACAGCCCTTGACCGCCCGAATTCGCGGTCCGTGTTGCGCAGGGCGCGACGCGCGGCTAATTATCCTTGCACTCTCGCGCCACCGTCCTGGAGAAAGGCGGATTTCCGGCCATGGCCGCTGGGCGCAAAAGCCCGGTTGCCCTCGCGCTGATCCACCCACCAGGACATCCACGGAGGCGACGATGAGGGCGGCGACGATGACGACGAGGCCGACGACGACGACGATGACGACGAGGTCGTCGACGACGACGACCACGACGACGACGACGAAGACAAATGCGACGACGGCGGCGACGATGATGACGAGGTGGGCGACATCGACAACGACGACTACGAGAGTGACAACGGCGCCGACGACCTAACGGGCGGGTCTGGCGTGCGGACCCCAGACGGACGGGTCGGGCGGGCGGACGGTGAGGCAGCGGACCCTGACGGGGGAGTCGGGCGGGCAGGTCGGGTCGGCGGGACATGAAAGTAGTGTGCGAGCCACCCAGTAGGACACCCAGGAAGGCGACGACGAGGGCGGCGAACACGACGTCCACAACGGCGACGACGTGGACGACGATGACGACGAAGGCGGCGACGACGGCGACGATGACTACGAGGAGGGCGAGGACGATAACGACGATGACGACGACGAGTCAACGACGGCACCCACGACCGAACGGCCAGTCGGGCGAACCCGAACGGGCGGGTCGGTCGGGCAAGCTGACCCTGACGGGCTGGTCGGGCGGTCGGACCCAAACGGGCGGCGAGCAGACCCTGTGTGACGGGTTGGGTGGGGCGCCCTAGCGGGTCGGGCATGCCGACCCTAAGTTGCGGGCGAGTCGAGCCGGGGCGACGACGACGAGGACCTCGTTGACGACGACCATGTTGCGGAAGGCCCAATGCAAAGCTAGCATTAAGAGCCGACCATATGGCGAAAAACCCAAGATGAGGCCCTGCGTTGGGAGCTCACCATGTTGCGGAAAGCCCAGTGCGGAACCTGCGTTGGGAGCCGACCATGTTGCGGAAAGCCTGGTACAGAACCTATGTTGGGAGCCGACCGTGTTTCGGAAGGCCCGGAACGGAGCATCACGTTGGGGAAGACCATGTTGCGAAGGCCCGGAACGGAGCCTCACGTTGGAAACCGACCGTTGCGGAAGGCCTGGTACGGAGCCTGCGGAGACGACCATGTTGCGGAAGGCCCGGTACGGAGTCTACGTTGGGAACTCACCGTGCTGAGGAAAACATGGTACGGAGCCGCGGAAGGCCCGGCACGGAATCTGCTTTGGGGGCCGCCCATGTTATGGAAAGCGCGTGGAGCTCGGGAAGGTACTGGTCTCGGCCGCCCCGCTCATAGCCTTGCGCCCATGATAGGCCGCAAAATCGCTGAACCTGCCTTGGAGGGAGGCGTGAAGCTCTCGCAAGGTCGAACACCCCGCCCTGACCGCCAGGATCACGAAAACCCCTCTGTGCTCAGCACTTGGCCATTGAGAGAAGGCCCACCTGGATCGCCCGAAGCCCAGCCTCCCACTCGCCCTGGCATGAGAAGTCGCTTATAACATGGCCCTCCAAGACGCAGAGCCACGTCGCAAGGCAGGCCTGCAGAACGAAGGATGGAGGGAGAAGCGAGGAGGAGCGAGGAGGGATAGGAGGAGAAAGCAAGGAGGAGGAGGACAAGGAGGGGGGAGGAGCAGGTGGGGGAGGAGGAGGAGGAGGCGGAGGCGGAGGAGGAGGAGAAAGAGAGGAGAAGGACGAACATGAGGAGGAGTAGGAGGAGAAAGAGAGGAGAAGGAGGAACATAAGGAGGAGGAGAAGGAGGAGGAGGAGGAGGAGGAGCAGGAGGCGGAGCAGGAGGAGGAGGAGCAGGAATTGTTTTTTGCCTGCGCAGCAACAACCAACCCCATATCCGCCCTCGGCGTTGGGCGAGGCCACGGAGGGCTTACAATCAAATCACTTCGACGACACTGCGCCCGTGAGAGAACGCAGCGGATGAGAAGCCTCAGGAAGGCAAAACCAGATCCAAGTGGTCCCCAAGAGACCCAAACATTGTCCCAAGAGGCGTCCAAACAGCCCCCTAGGAGGCGTCAGATCCCAACGACCATCCAATAGGATGCATACCCACAACCCAGGCACGGTGGCGGGATGGGCCGAAGGCTATTCGATAATTTTGAAGACACTGCGCCTGTGAGAGAACATAGCGGATGCGAAGCGCCAAAGGCAAAACTAGTCGACTACTGCCAGAACGCCAACAGCACATCCGACAGGAGGCACCCCTGGCGCAACAGAAGCTAGGGCTCGCAGGGCAGCATCATGAACAAATCCGTCGGAGCCGGATGCGGAGCCACCCCCGAAGCCCGAAGCCTGACCCGAGCTCACAGCGCTTCCGAGAGACGCAGTGTCTTCGACACTAGACGGAGCTCACGGGCCTCGTGCACTTGCGCCGCCGAGGAGGGGAGACTCAAGGGAGGAGGGACTGGGTGCCTCCTCCTCCTCCTCCTCCTCCTCCTCCCCTTCCTCCCCCTCCTCCTCCTCGTGATCACACCTAGATCCGACGCTTGCTGCAACGCCCGGACGCTTGGCATGGACGCTCGGAGAGGTCAACTTCTACGAGTGCTTCCGACCCTGGGCACCAGAACGCGGCAGCGGCACACATTCTGGGCGGACACCTCTCACCTGCCCGTATCAAGAATACAACATACAGCGGCTGCTGCTAAAAAACAGCACTTGAACCGCTGGCATCGAGGAACAACAGATCGTGCTCAAACGCTGCGAGACCAAGAACGGCATATCCGCAGGTCCCGACGCCAGCACCTCCACGGCAAGCCCCGCGGGGGGCCTGTCGGCCGAGCGAGGCCAACGGGAGCAAGCCAGGCACTGCCAAAACTGACCCGTAAGAGGAGGAGGAGGAGGAGGAGGAGGAGGAGGAGGACGAGGGAAGGAGGAGGGGGAGGAGGAGGAGGAGGAGGAGGAGGAGGAGGAGGAGGAGGAGGGGGAGGAGGGGGAGGAGGAACAGGAGCAAGAGGAGATGAGGAGAAGGGCCCAGGCGCGGAGTCCAGGACCCAATCGAGGGTCAAGAAGAGACAATACGGAGGGAGGGCGGAGGAGGAGGAGGAGGAGGTTGGAGCGTCTGGGGTGGAGGAGGAGGAGGAGGAGGACATCACCCGGGTGACTCCAACCTAAGACCCATGGAGGCCCAACCGGAAAGAAAAAAAAAATGGGGCGCGCCGAAGAACCCAGGGGGTCCGGTTTCCGCGGAGGAAAGAAAAAAACCCTGGCGATGGGGTTCGAGCACGGGGGTTACCCCCCCCTCAAATTCCGGAAGAGGAATGAACTCCCAGCCGCGGGGGTGCCCGCGCGAGGGGTCCCACCCCCCCAGGCGCAACCAGAGGAAGAAAAGCGTGAGAGCCGAGACTGTAAGTGCAATGCAACAACACCTTAATCGCGGTTGCACTAGGGATTTGTATTAGTACGGGAACAACTGAATTACAGCCGGTGAGGAACGTGCTCTCTAGGAACAACTGCGCGATAGGACATGATAGTACCAATTGTACTCAAGTACGAGTTGTACGGTAGTCGGAGGGGTTCAGGGGTTCCAACGGCAACGCGCGCGGGGAAGAAGGAAAGAAATCCATGCGCCGCCAGGGGTCCCGGGTTTAACGGGTCGCCGCGAAGGTTGACCCCCCGCGGAAAGAAGAAAAGAAATCCGGCCGGGGGGTTGGGGGGTTGAGGGATGAGTCACGGGGGCGATAGGAGGACGAGGAAGACGCTACACTCTGAGGATCGAAATCCGCGCGACGTCAAAGGAGGACGAGGAGGAGGCGGAGAGATGAGGAGAAGAGAAAGAGGAGGAGGGGAAGGAGGAGGAGGAGGAGGAGGGGAAGGAAGATGATGATGAGGAGGAGGAGGTGGAGGAGGAGGAGAGATGGAGAGATGAGGAGAGGGAGGCAGGAGGAGAAGGAGACCTCTCGTAGAGGACGAAATCCCGGTCCAGCCTGTAGTGGCCAGGGCCGAGGTGGGCGGCCGCGGTCGGCAGCCCGCTGGACTTGATCGCGGTTCTCGAGATCGTGGGGGTGGGGGCGCGGACGTGGTTGCCCACCCTGTCGAGGTACCTGCCCCTCCTCCAGCTCCTGCTCCTGCTACTGCTGCAGCCGTCTTCATTACTCCTCTTCCTCTTCACTCCTCTTCACTCCGGCTCCCTCCTCCTCCTCCTCCTCCTCCTCCTCCTCTTCCTCCTCCTCCCCCTCCTCCTCCCCCTCTTCATCCTTCGTCTCCTCCCTTATTGTCGTCGTCGTGGCCCTCCTCCTCCTCCTCCTCCTCCTCCTCCTCGTCTCAGGGCCCAAGCAACCTTAGAAGATCTCTGCTCCTGGAGGTCCCCAGGGGCCATGGATCCCATCCCTTGAATGGACTTTCTGACTCGAGACGCTGTCGCCTTGTCGAGGCGGCGCGGATCTGCCGCACGGCAGGGCCGCGCCACGAGAACGGGTGCGCTGTAAGACGAAGCCAGGACGAGGGTCAAGTCGGGTACGGCAGGTTCGCGTCGTGTCGACCCTGGCATTGGCTCCTGACACGGCAAAGATCGTTCAAACTTGAACGATCGGCCGTTCCGTGAACGTTGGATCGTTCAACGACGGGCCGATTCTAGGCCACGGGCGGCAATCAACCTTAAACGCACGCGCTGGGGTCGCCGCTGGTCGGCACGACGCGAACCTGCCGTAAGGATGAATCGAGAATCTCTGAGATCTGGCGGATCTGGAGGATGTACCAGGCGCCGCGGCCTTCTCGGAGCGCTCCGGAACGCTCCAAGAGCGTTCGGGAACACTCTGGAACGGATCTATCCTCGTCCCAGCCCCGTCCTACGTTGGCTTCTGACACCGCGCAGATCGTTCGAATCTGCACAGAAGGTTCCGCACTTCGCGCTACGCGCTCCGCGAAGCGCGAGCAGCTTCGCGCTCTCGCGTCGCTCCCCAGTGGAGGAGGAGATGAGGATGAGGAGGCGGAGCCGAACCGCGAAGCGCGAAATGCGAATAACTTCGCGCCCTCGAGGGCGCCCACGAGGAGGAGGAGGAGGAGGAGGAGGAGGAGGAGGAAGAGGAGGAAAAGGAGAAGAAGAGGAGAAAGATGAGGAGGAGGAGGAGGAGGAGAAGGAGGAGGAGGAGATGGAGGAGGAAGAGGAGGAGGAGGTGGAGGAGGAGGAGGGCGCCCTTGCTGCACCCTCGAGGCTTTCCGGCAGCGCGGGCCCCTCGACAGGGGCCGCCTCCGGGCCGCCGGCGATGCTTTTCCCTCGAACGCTCGCTTGCCGGAGTCGCTGCAGCATCGCGGCGCGGCGCTGGCCTGCCGTACACAGTAGGAGCTCGATCACAAGAAACCTTCCGCAAGAAACCCAACCCTGAGACCCCAGGATGTCTATAGATGTTTTGTATGGGGACGTCACGTTCTCCATCGTAGGACCATTGCAACCCAAGAAACCCAGGGCATCCTGGAGGCAAGCATTGTGTTTCTCGGCACGGGTCTCCACTCTACGATGCGTTCCTGCCGCGGCAACGGGGGTCCTGAGGTTTCTCCAGCGGCGAGCCCAGGGGGAATCGAGAAGGAGCGGTCCCTCTCAGAGGGCTCGGAAGTTCCCTGGCCGTCTGAGAAGTTTTCTGAGCCTTCCCCGAAGCCGCAGAAGACACTTTTCAGAAGGCGCGAGGGCTTCTGAGAAGCCCCGCCGCCTTCCGAGAAGGCCTTCTCCTTCTCACTTTCCCCCCTCGCTCGCCGCCAACTTCTGGCACCACGTTGCCCGCCCGATCTTGAAGAGCCTCCAACCTCGGAGCTCTCCCCAGCAGCCCCCGACTCTGCCTCTCCTCGCAGTCGCTCGGACGTCCATTCCCCGTGCGTTCTTCGAAGCACTCAGGCGTCGGAGCGTCGTCCCGCAGGACCGTGCAAATCTGTATGTGTACATATATGCATACATATCATGCGTAAGCATAACATGTACGATCCCATTCGAACCATGTATGTAGGCAATACAAGTTATACAGTTCTGTATATAATGATACATGCATGTGTGTTTGCATTCGAAGATCCTGAATATCATGTTTACGCTTACATGCATAAGTAGTTCGGTGTGTATGTACATGATATGCCGTATAGACACACCTAAGCGTACACCTATATACATACAACCAGAAACACGTACATATACGTATACACCTACATATACACATATGCATATGCGAGCATTCCGATACGTATGGCTCAAACATACAAAACGTACATATACATATACACCGGTATGTGTATACACACACATGTGGATATGCGTGTACATGTATCTATATATGTATGCGTGTGTGCGCCCGTACACAATCTAGCAATGGGGCGCTCTCGAGACCCCGGGAAATTCAAAACGGCCGTTCGGGACGAGGCCCGCCAGCTCCGGCAGCGGAGTTTTGCGCAGACGTCGCTTTTCAATGGGAACGTGACGCCTTCGCAGAGTCAGGTTTTACAACGCCCGGCGCCGCGGAGCCAGGGGCGAGAGCAGCGGGCCCAGGGGCCCCGGGATGTCCCAGGAGGCTCCAGGACGTCCCAGGAGGCTTGGGAGGCCCCACGAGGTCCCAGGAGGCCCCACGAGGTTTCTCCAGGAGGTTTTCCCAGGAGGTTTCCCCAAGAGGTTTCCCCAGACGGTTTCCCCAGGAGGTTTCCCCAGGAGGCCCAGTAGCCCCCAGGCGGCCCCAGGAGGCCCCTGGAGGCCCCTGGAGGCACCTGGAAGCCCCAGGAGCCTGCAAAATGATGTCCCCGTCCTGGTCGATCGCACGGGAGGGAGGTAAGGAAGGTGGGGCAGAGAGGTCGGGAGGGAGGGAAAACTCCTCCCTCCTCTGGGGCGACGCGATCTATACACATCCGCTGCCCCACGCCCGGCGGCCCATCCTGGACGCTGGATGGGCCAGGCTGGGGGCAGTGCATCTCCTCCTCCTCCTCCTCCTCCTCCTCCTCACCGAGGTGCTTGTTCATGGACAGCACATCGAGCCTGGAGGCCATCGCGGGGAGAGCCGCGGCGCGCACCGGCGCGGGCCCGGCGCCCAAAGGGTGCGCGCCGAGGCGGGCTGCGCCCGGGCGCTTCGTCCCGAAGCGCCCGCTGCTCTCAGAAGGCGTCGGAGGAGAACGAGGAGAGAGAGGCAGAGGAAGAGAGGGAGAGATACCGTCAACCCGTATCATCAGGATGCGCGGCAAGGATGCAAGGGCCTGGGAGGGCCCACGTTGACGTTCTTCGACGAGCGAGGGTGGCCAGCGATAGTCGCTAAGGGCGGGCCGAAGGGGCAAGGATGCAAGGGTACCCTTGGGAAGGTTGCCCATCCTTACTATGCGGGTTGACTGCATCAGGATCCCCCCAGGGCGCCCTTCAGGTCAAGGACCAAAGAGGGAGATAGTGAGAGAGCGAGAGGGCAACGAGGCCGTGGCGGCAAGCTCGAAATTGCGAGAACGGACGAGGGAGAGGGTGGAGCAGGAGGAAGCGGAGGAAGAAGGGTGTGGAGAGGAAGCAAGAAGAGGAGGGAAGGACACGGAAGAAGACGAGGACGAGACAGGATGATGAAAGGAAGGAAAAGGATGAGGAGGAGGAAGACGAGGAGCATATGAGGGGGAGGACGAGGAGGAGCAGTCGGCAATAGGCGAAAAGACAGGGGGGACAAGGAGGAGGAAGAGGAAAGAAAGAGGAGGAAGAGGAGGACAATGACGAGGGGAGCAGTGAGGTTGCATACGTCCACAAGCTGGACGTGAGGCGGCTGGGCATGCTAGATGACGTCGTGGCCCTGCGACAGCGGAGCGTTGCGCGATTGCTCCCTTCGGCACCGGATGTCGGCGTGCACGTGCCGTGCCCAGGCGAGGCGCCAGCGCGCCGAGGAACGCGCCCAGCGGCGGGGCCGAAACCGGCCGCGGTGCAGCAAGCATCGAACCCCCATACCTTGCCGTCGCCCGGACGTCCGTTTCCCGTGCACGTTTCGGTGTCGTGCGTGTTTTTTTTTTGCCCGATGGTCCAGGATGGTCCTCGATGGTCCTCGCCGAGCAAAAATGCACACGTCCGAGCGGTGCCAAGCATACAGTCGGACTTGATTGGAGAGGACACGCGAGAGGACACGAGACCCTTCCGAGGGCCACGGTGCCAAAGAGATGCAGGAGGCACGGGTCGCGAGACACAGGACACAAAGGTACCCTTGATTTGGCAGGGTCGACCTACTAACACGGGCCGACTGTATCCTCATCCTCTCGAGATTTTCTTTCTGATAACGGTGACGTTTGGGCGGGGTGGGGCATGTCGGCGATCGCATGCGCGCCAGCACCAACACGTGGAGAGGGGGATCCAACCCCCTCCAGCGACGCACGACCGTTACCGTTGCCAAGGGGGGTGGGGCTGGCGTGTTAACGACCGCTGCGCGCTAGAGGATAAACAACACTCTCCGGGTATCGACACCTCCCCTTTCCGAATCGGCCCCCCCTTCCTCTCGTGGAGCGAACAATAGCATAAAACATAAAACATAAAACATAAAACTCGGAAGTTTGCGTGGATTCCTCGGATCGGCGCTGGGGCCCCCTGGCGGCGCCTCCAGCGCTATCCATGGTGCGCTCCGCGCGCCAGGGAGGGGGGCCCAACGATGATCACAAGAATCCGTGCGGACCTCAGAGTTTTCATGTATATGCCATTGCTTGTTCCCCGATTCCTGTGTGAACGCTTTGCTTTTTCCCCACCCGACAAGTTGAGGTTGTGAGAAAACAAGACCAGGCCCCCTGGCAAACCCCACCCTGCATACCGCGGCCGCCAAGGCCCAAATTGTCCCGATGATCCTCGAGAATCCCCGGTTTCCCCCCTCGCGCCCGGCCAGCCCACCCTTCATACCGCGGCCGCCAGACCCCAAATTGTCCCGATGATCCCCGAGTCCTGGGTACCCGCCTCGCGCCCGGCCAACCCCACCCTGTATACCGCGGCCGCCTGACCCCAAATTGTCCCGATGATCCCCGAGAGTCCCGGGTGTCCTGACTGGCGGCCTCAACGAACACGACAGAACACAGCATGACAGAACAGAACATGACAGGAAGGAGCAGAACATGAAAGAACATGACGGAGCATAACATATCATATATTATTCCAGTGCGACCCTACCTAGGAGTTGGAGCCTCTAGGAAAGCAACATTAGTAGGAGCGGTAAACGCCGTCCTCCTCCTTCTCCTCATCGTCGTAGTTGTAGCAGTAGCGGTAGTAGTAGTAGTAGTAGTAGTAGTAGTAGTAGTAGTAGTAGTAGTAGTAGCTGCGCAATGCTATGCTGGGCTAGGCTAGGCTAGGCTAGGCTATGCTGCGCTATGCTATGCTGCGCTATGCTGCGCTATGCTATGCTATGCTATGCTATGCTGTGCTTTTGTTTTGCCTTCGCTGTTGTCTTCACTTTTGCCTTTGCTTTTGCTTTTGCTTGGCACCCAGGGAGCGCAACTGGGGAAACCGCGCGTTTGCATATGTTGCTTTTGCTTGGCTCCCAGGGGACCTGGGGAACCGCCCGGGGCGGGTTCCACTGCCCGGCCCCTTGAAGCAAAGAAAGTAAGAACCCTTCTAGGCAGAGCCTAGGCAGGGAATAATGACAACGTGGAGTATAACATAACATCACATGACGCACCAGATAAGAACATGCCATAACATAAGACGACATCACACAGCATAGCATAACATAGCCTAGCATAACATAACACACCTTGACATAACATATCGCATCCTTACACAAGATCACATAACATATCATAACATGACAACAAAGCATAGCGACGACGAACACGACATAACACAATATGGCACAAGACAAAATGACATAACATAGCACGATCGTGGCAGAGCATGGCATTCCACAACATATCAATGCCATGACAACATACAGCACAACATGGCATAGCAAACATAAACCAGAGCATAACATGCCATAACAGACGACGGCACATCACAACATAACACAACATAGCCGATCATAATATAACACACCTTGACATAACATACCATATCATGACAAAACATCACATAGCACATCATAACACGACAGCATATCATAACGACACATTCTAGCAAGGCAGATCCTAAATTCTATACAGAGCCGAGCCGTCAGCAAACAAAACATCACATAACATACCAGAGCAAAACATGGCATAACAAACAACCATAACACAACATAACAAAACACACTCGAGCATCACGTAACACACCTTAGCAAATCATATCATGACATGACACAACGCCACAGAAGATCTCATAACACGACAACAGAGCAAAGCGACACAGACTAATCGATCATCTCCTAATATACTATACAGAAGGGTGCCGTTAACAAACATAATATCCCAAAGTATACCAGAGCAGAACACGAAAGAACAGAAAACGAAATAACACAACATAGCATACCATAGCCGAGCATAACATAACACGCCATGCCATAACATGCCATATCATGGCAGCAGCACAGAACATACCATAACACGACAACGAAGCATATGTAGCGAAATATACTTGCATTGATCAAGATATATTATATTGAGCCTAACTGTCAACAGCATCACGGAACATAGCATACTGTTACACAACTTGGCATGGCATAGCATGTCATAACAGACTGCAATTTCATTTCACGCAATAACATGCCAAACCATATGGTGGCAGAGAAGAACATACCATACCATAATCAATCATAAGAGAAAAGTATGAGTGAAGAGAAACATATAAAAAACACATACGACGCATCTAACTAACGTCACAGGCGTCACGACGCCACGCCGGCCCGTCGAGAACATAACAGGACATAACAGAACATAGCATGAAATAGCGTGACTCCATGGAGCACAATTGAAACGTTTTTGAATCCAGAAACGGCACTTGTCGACCAATTAGGTGACCGCGTGCCGTCAGGAACAAACGCGTAAGGTTTCGGTGGGGATCGCTCGAAGCAAAATGATTGCAACCAATTGCTAATGCAATGCTGTTTTGCCCACCTGCCAAGAACTTTCTTTTCTCGGACTCCTCCTCCACGGGATCCCTGGGTGCAAACTCCGACCGTGGCCTACCAATTCACAGACGGGGCGTTTCAAACAGAATCCCACCAGCCCTTTAGGGCGTAGGTGGTCTAACGCGTTTCTCTTCCAACCCCCTTCTTCCCCTTCGGGGAGGGGTTTACCCCTCCCCCTACCCCCTCCCCACTGACCTGGACAGGGGGGGCCGCGAGCGGTCAGAGGGTCCAAAATCGACTCCTGGGAAGGCTGAAATTCGACACCCCTCACGAGGATCGTGGCTCCTGAGGGGGAGGCTGTAATTTAGGAACCCCCCTTCGTTGATCGATCTCTTCCAAGATGGCTCCAAGAGACGTCTTAGACCCTCCTCTTGGGCCCTGCGCGCGGCTGGGCGGAGCGCCGCCCGCCCGCCCGGAAGGCCCAAGAGCCCACCAAAACGCCTCAAGATTCCTCCAAGACGCCGACAGGAGGAAGAGGAGGAGGAGGAGGAGAAGGGGAAGGAGGAGGAGGAGGAGGAGGAGGAGGAGGAGGAGGAGGGGGAGGAGAACAACTGCCGATGATCGGCGCTCTTCGTTCGGGTACCTGGTGTAGGATGGGCTGGTGGGGATACGCGAAGCGTCAACAATTGTCTAACAAACACCGGCCGCGCCAAACAGAATTGTGTAAGAGGTTGGTTGACGCACGCGATGGCGACTTGAAACCCTGGCCCATGCCAAAGTAG
>CAUYUJ010002169.1:239043-282657 GCA_963575745.1 Prorocentrum cordatum
ACGGAGAGTCTCTGAGGTGCGCGCGCAAAAGACTTGCATGGCAAACGTGATCCGCCTGCGTGCGACATGCGAGTGATCTTGGATGGAAAATCTCTGGGCTGTGGTTGCCACGACAACCGAAGCTGGGCGGGCGCTCCGAAATCGTCCAGAAGCGGCGCGGGCCGCGCGAATTCGACGCGGCTGGACAGCGCTGCCTTTGTCGGAACGACTCTGGCGGCCGTGCGCTCCGACGACCTCACGCCGCTGGCAGGATCCATTGGCGTTCCAGGGCGAGGGCCGCGATCTCCCGCGTCTCCGTGGCCATGCGCTCATCGAACTTCCGGAGGGCATTGAGCACGGACGGAGGCGGGCCTTTCTGCAGGACCTCCCTTGGCGGCGGCCGAAGTAAGAGCATATCGTCCATGCAAGTGGCTCTGCTGAGCATCACGTACAAGTGCAGCCACCAGCTCTCTGCTCTTTCCTCCGGTCTGCCAATGCTCGTGTCCTGCGCGCAGTCGATGGTCACTCCGGCGCGGATCGTCTGGCCCTGTGACGCGGTGGACGTCAGGAAGCGCCCGTGCGTGAGCGCGTGCCCAAACCTTTTGACCTTGTGCACTATGTTGGCGCTCTGCCACTTGAAGTGCGCCTCCATGAGCGGGAAGCAGAACAGGCCGTTCGCTTTCTCTTGCTGGATTCCGAAGGAGTTGACGAGAGCTTTCACCACGTCCGGGCTCTGTTTCTCGAAATTGTGCACCTGCATCCAGATTCCGGCAGGCAGACAGCGCGGGCGGATGATCTCTCCCGGGGCGCAGGCGTCGTACCTGTCCTGGTCGCTGCTTTCGAACACGAAGCTCACGATGGTGGCCTTCTGTTCCTGGATCAAGCTCTTGCGCTTGGACACCTTGACGGTAAATCTCACCTCCATGCCCACGTGCGCGGGAAGAACTCCGTGCATGTGTCCCGTGTCGCCAGGGTTCGGCACGTTCAGAAGCCTTTTGCAAGCATTCTCAGTTTCCTGTGGTGTACTGCAGGCGACGCCCTCGCCCTTCGACTGCAGGAAAACCAACGGCACGCCCATGGCGCGAGAGTCGATCATGCTCCGGCGAGATATCCATCGGCTCAGCGTGCTCCAGTACCAGGCCATTCCGAAACCAGTCGCAAACTTCTCCTCGTCGTGCCTCGGGCCCCTCACTCCGGTCGTGCAGTCGGTGGCGACCCGAGCCTGGAAGGCGGCCCATACACGGTCTGGAATCCGGCGCGCGAAGCGCATGCAGGCCAGGAGCTCGATCAGCGGGTCGCCAGGCTTGAAGCGCCCGGTGCCCTTCAGCTCGATCACGTGGGGCACTTTGCCGAACACTCTGATGGCGTGCTGCACTTCCACGCTCGGAGGCGGATCCAGCTTGTAGTTACCGTCCTCGTCTTTCTCCTGGACGTCCCTGATGAGCCCGATGGCTTTCGTCGGGGTGAGCTGGAGGAAATCGCCCAGGTGAATGACGATGGGGGCCCGCCCGAAGTGGTGGTGGTCCTTCCTGCAGTTGGACTCGTCCACGGCGAACTCCTGGCGCCTGCCGAACATGCTCCTGAAGTCCAGCATGTTGTAGAGGGCCGCAGATATCATGCTGATCTCCTCCATGACAAGCGCGCACTCGGCGCCGGCGCTGCTCCAGTTTCTGGAGCTTCTCGGCGCTGGGCCGAATCTTCTCGTTCGTCAGCTCCTGCACTGCCATGCCCCCAGCTCCGTGGATCGTCATGGCCCCCACGCCCGCTGTCGAGCTGTTCTTGGCCTGAGCGTTGGAGAAGGCCGCCGCAACGAGGCTCGGACTGACCTTGCTCTCTTGCGGCCAGATGTGGTTCACCGCCTTGAACACGAGCTCCTGCACCACGTGCGTCTTGCCAGATCCACCCTGGCCCAGCAGGAAGACGTGGTGGACCTCGCGCTGGTGGCAGTGGGTGCCGTTCTCCTCGTCGCGCCAGACCTGGTCGCAGGCATCAGCAAAGCGCATGGCGAAGATGATCTGGCCTCGAGTGAGCCGCTTGTTCTCTGGCAAGCCAGCCACGAGGTCCATGATGTAGGCGCCCGGGGTGGCGTGCACGCCGGCTTCGTCGAATGACGCCGGCTCGGGGTCCTTCCCGTCTCCCGCCCCGGGCGCCTCCTCCTCCTCGTCGGAATCATCGCCGCCTGCCGCCTTGTCTGGGAATGCGAGATCCTGCAACTTAAGCATCTGGATCTGCTTGTCCACGTGGTCCGTTCCGCTCCAGACGTCAGGCATGCTGTCGTGCAAACCCTGGCATTGCAGTCGCCACGCTTCCCCGCGGCCTTGGTCGAACAGGCGATCAGCGCGCGAGTGGTCGGGGAGGGCGTCCTTCCAGCCCATGCGCGGGAGGGCAAGCAGCTCCTTCTCGAACAATTTGGGCCGAGCCCTATGGCCGTAGGTCAGCGTCTTCCTGAGGTTCTCGGCACTCGTCATCCCCAGCAGGGGCGCCTCCTCGAAAGTGCCGATCTTCAGCTGCGGCGCTGCCGGAGGGTCGCCCGCCGCGTCGCCTGCCCCTTCGTCGCCAGCCCCGCCTCCGCCAGCGGTCATGCGGAGGCGCGCCTCGTGAACGGCTGCGTCTGACTGGTACTGGCGCGGGCGGTGCTCCATGCGCGCTCTCGCAAGGCCCCCCAGGTTCTGCGCCACCTGCAGCCCGACGATGGCGGCGCACTGCTTCACCGTGGCGCGCGGCTTGCTCTCGCCAGGGCCTCGGAAGTGCGAGGGGCGCGAGGGGCGGAACGCGCCGAAAGGCAACGCGGAATCGACAGAAACGCGGTGAGGGGGGGGCGCGCTCCTGGAGCACGCGATGGGCCCGACGCGCGGGCCTGGCGTGCTTACCGAATCCCCCGAGGAGAAAGGGGAAGAGGTCACCGAGGGCCGTTTCCCGTAAAACGTCACACCCGAAAGACTGCCCCGACATCTGCAGGCCAACGATGCAAGCGACGGGTCGGGCAACGATCTCGACAAGTCACCGACGCAGTCGACGATCTCGAGCGGAGCGCCGATCGGGGCTATCGATCGACGCAACTGAACGCGCGGCAATGATCTGGATCGACTTCCCCGACGTGGCCGCGATCCAGCCAGGCGCCGCGTTGCGCTGCGATCACCTCTTCCGTCTCCCACAGAGAGGGGTACTCGAACCTGTCGAGGAACCGCTGCCGCCCCTCCGCTGCGTCCACCTCCATCTCTCACTGGTAAAGAAGCCAGTTGGCCGAGAACGCCGTGGCCGGGGTGAAGTGCTCCCGGGGGCCTCTGGCAATGGCGAACACATGTGTGCAAATGCTTCCAGTTCAGCACTGTCCTCAGTCACCGTGTCGCTGTTTGCTATAGCCGAGGGGCGCATAAGCAATTGCTTGTACATGGCGGCCGTCTCCGAATCCTGCAGATGCGAGGGCATCAGGGACCCATCGAACACTGGAACTCGCAACTCGGCGGTCAGCCGCTGCACTCGGGTCTTGGCGCGGGTGCAGTTCGAGTCGAACTCGAACTCGTTGCCCTTGGACTTCCTTTCCGCGCCTGGAGCGCCCGGCAAGCAGGGGGGGCGCATCGCGTTGTTTCTCTCTGTCTCTCTTTTTTCTTTCTAACTCCAACGCCAATGGTGTTCTCCTCCTGGCCCACCTCCTTCTCTCATTGCTCCCCCGCCCTGTCCTCCTCCCCCCCCTCCTTCCCCTCGCCCAGGAAACGGCCCTCGGTGACCTCCCCCCTCTTCTCTACGCCCCTCACCCCGTTCCCTCTCTCGCTCCCTCTCCATCCCCCAGGGCGCGCCCTTGGTGAGCGGCCCTCTCGGCCGAGTGGACCCACATGGCGTAGATGTGCAACGGCATGTCTTTCAGGACGGGGTGGTCTCCGTTACGCGCGTCGCAACCAATCGTCGACGGGGGTGGTAGTGCGCGTGCGCCTGGCCCCCTCGCTGTCCTCGTCCTCCTTCGTCTCCGCCTCTGCCTTGTTCAAGAACTTCTGCAGTGCAGTCGACGCTCCTTTGCGCTCTCCCTTGTAAGACCCCGACAAGCTCTGGCTCTTCACGGCCACGTCGTAGTCGTGGGCAGACTGGAGGTCCCAGAACTCGGCGCCGCCCGGGTGCCGGTAAAGCTCCGCGCCTCCGTCCAGACGCACGCGCCCCCATCCCACGAGCGGATAATAATGCTTGTCTTTGGTGAGATACCTCGAACCAACTCCGCCGCCGTCCTGGATATGTCTGCGTCGCACGGCCTGGCCGAACTTGTTGCGCCACGTCTGTGCGCCACGTCTGTTCCAGCAGCGATGCGAGAAGTACGTCATGGTGTCGAACATGATTGGATGCAGTATCTCGGCTACGCTCCTGTGATGGCTCCGCTAGAAGGCGGACGACATGGCGTTCAGTGTCTGCAGCACTTGCCCAAATGTGTTGGGGCCACGCGTGGGGGCCTCGGAAGCAGCGCCCCCCTCTGCAGTGACGCTCTGCGTCTGCCTGTTGGCCTCCCGCGTGTCCTCCCGCCTGACCTCCAGGCGCTCGATCCCCCTGCGCAGCTCCTCGAGGGCCCCCTGCATGTCCGGCAGCTGCTTCGTGGTGTACGCGTTGATGTAGAAGCCAATAGACTCTCGCTCCATGGCTTTCGCGAGCTCGCCGTCCTGGGCGTCCGTTGAGTGGTCCGACCGCATGCGCTCCAAGAGTATCCCCCTCCATACATCGGGAGGAAACGCCTCCGTAAACGCATGGGGCTCGGCGGGCAGACTGCCCTTTTCGAAGGGGGCGCCTCGAAGAGTACTCGTTTTGAGACCGCTCCCGGATTTCCATCCATCCGAAATCCGGCCGTTCGCCGAGGTGCGGAAGCTCCTCCTGTTCCTGGAGCCAGCGCTGTACAGGAGCGAGTCGCCGTAGATCCTGAGAGAGCGCAAGGAAAGCGACGGAGGTACCCTGCAACCGAGCAGAGCCCAATCCCACTCGACAGCCCCCCACCCTCATCCCCCAAATGATCGCCCAGGAGCCCTCCAGAGAAACAGAAGAAGGGGAGGTCACCGAGGGCCGTTTTCTCGAAAGGTCACAATCAGGAATCGCCTCAAGAACGCGCATCAGAACGTGGTCTGAGAAAACTCACCAGCAAAAATCATCCGGCGGCATTTACGAATTTACCAGCAGATCCTGCACGTCCAGATTGCACCGCATGCACAATCGAGACCAGCATAATTGGTGAGGCACTCGAACGGATGCTCCTGGAACATGAGCAATCTGCCTGTCATACCATGGTCAGATTCGCCGACGACGACGACTGCATTTCGGAGAGGCTTCCCTCGCCGTCGTCTCTGCCAGTCGGGTAAGCTGATGATGTAGTAGTAGCCATGCCGACATATCTGCTGCACCTTCGAGCCACTGTACTTGAAGCAGCTCTCCCCGCACACGTGCACCAGGATCTCTTCAGCCAGAGCCCTCGCGTCCTCCGTGAAAGCCTTCTCCCACGTGTCCGCGCTCTGCTCGTTTCCCCATGGGGCAAGGGGCGAGGGGTCACCGAGGGCCGTTTCCCCATGGGACAAGTGGCGAGGGGGTCACCGGGGGCCGTTTCTCAGAATTCGAACGGAGCTGCGTGGCACCATTTGAGATATGCAAGGACGCAAGTTGCCAGACTCGCCCTTTGACGGAAAGCCTCTGGGCATTGCGATTGGCGACGCCTTTCAATGGGAACTCTCCAGGCGCACGCCGAATCGCCCGCGTGGAAGAACCCTTGGAACTGGGCCAGAGAGGATCGAGATCAGAGCTCGTCTGAGGCCCGGGCGTACGAGCACATGTAGCGCCTCAGGCACTGGCCGAGCGGCATCAGGTCGGCCTCGCCGCTGCGAAGAATCTCCAGCCTGGCAGACGCAGACGCGCCGTGCTCTCGACGCGACCAAGCCCCATGAATGCGGTGCAAAGGGGGGGGGGGGAGCGGCGCGTTTCCAAATCGTATCGTACCGGGCGACTGGAGTCGCTCGCCTCGGTAACCGAGCACTAGCTCGGGGAGCTCAGCGGTAGCCCAAGGCCGCTTTTCAAAACGCTATGCGATGTGCCATGGGACTCGCAGCGCCTGAGCAGCTGTGCGGAACGACGGGCTCGTTTGGTTTGAAACGTCCCGAAGCCTCCAAGGCTTGCAGTGGATCAGAGCCTGCACCGCGGCGTTGAGGTAGCACTATTCCCGAAGTTGGGCATGCGCACGGACGTCAGGCAGAGGTTCGACAGATCGTCTGTAACGCCGGCAAAGAAATCGAATATTCTCTCCCTTGCAAACGAGAGCGAATCCGCGCGGGCGAGGCTCATGCGTCTGAAGTCCGTCCAAGCAGCGAGCACCTGTGCGATGCGCTTGGCCCTGGCCGGGTCGGGGCACGGGCCCTCCTGGTCAGCTGGGCAGAGGAACTTCACCGCCTCCAGCCGCTCTGCCAGGGCAGCCTGCCGCGAGAGGCGCGCTGGGCCTTCCACGTCGCGCAGAAAGTCGGTGCCGCGATGATCAGCAGCAGCTTGAAACGTCCAATGCCAGGGGGCGACGTCGCTCACCTCCCCGTAGAACCTGGCGCCAGCTACGCCGAGCATGTCAGGCTGCAATGCGGACAGACGAGGGGTAGGTACATCCACTCTGTAGGATCCAGCGTTCGTGGAGTGCCCGTAAGGAAAGCGCCTGCCACAAATCGGCATCGTCGCCCCTCCTCGACGGCATGTACTCCGGATCAGAGGCTCGATTGGCCGCGAATGCCTGGCACCATTTGATTGCTTTCGCATCCGCTTTCGTCGACAGGTTCTCGAGCTGAACTGATTCTCGCAGGCTTTGCGACCACGGCGCTTCTGCCCACCGGCGGCCCGTCTGAGCCGGCTCAGGGGGCGCCGGAATTCAAGGGGCGCCTGTGGAACGAACAGAAGTAGCAAGCAGAAGTGCTGGAGACCGCGGCGGAGTGAAAGCCTGCGCGGGCGTGGACTTCATGGGCGTGGGTTTCATGGGTGTTGCTTGTATATGCGCGCAGTGCGCTGCGGAACGAGACTCTGGGTCAGCGCCCGAGCTGCCGGCCTCGTGCAGTCTGGGAACCTTCGCTGGCGGCCTGTCGTCATCTTCGCCCGTCTCCCCCGGCTTATCAGCGGAGGCGTCTCGGGGGAACCCGCCCGACGTAGGGTCCATCAGGAACGTCACCAGACACTGCCTCCTGCCGCCGTCGTTCGTTCCTGGATGCGGCAAGTCATTATACCTCTTGTGAAGCGTGTCCGGCCACCAATTTCGCAGCTGGCGGCCGTAAACTTCAAACGCGGATTTAATGAACCTGTCCATGCCATGCTTATCGATGTACTCTTGCAACCCTGCCAGACTAATGTCGACGCTCATCTCGACCATCCGGTTCACGAGAGCGGTGCACGGAGGAGGCAATTCGGCCACTGCACATTTTGGGGGCATGCCTGTGGGCGCCTGCTGTCGTCTTTGAGCCTGCTTGAGCCGAGGTGTCTACAGTTAACCTTGCTGAGAATACTTCTGCCGCATGCACGCCAGAGGCACCTGTGCATACTGCCCAAGATATAGAATCCAGAAAATGTCAAGGCTGCTACGCTACCTGCGTACCCTCTCTGCTGTCAAGAGAACGACACGCCTGGTAGGCCCTGCGACATTGGCGCGTATAGAGACCGCGGTGAGAGACCACCCCCGTGCGCACCCCCTCCAGTTTCGAGAAAATGCCTCGCCTGCTGGGCCCTGCGACATTGACGCGTATGGCGGCCGCGGTGAGAGACCACCCCCTGCGCACCCCCTCTGGTGTCGAGATAGTGCCACGCCTGCGAGGCAGCGTTTAGGGGCCGCGGTGAGAAACCCCCTCCCTTGCGAACCCCCTCCAGTGCCGAGAAAGTGCCATGCCTGCTAAGCCCTCCGACATTGGCGCGTATGGGGACCGCGGTGAGAGACCACTCCCTGCGCACCCCCTCCGGTGTCGAGAAAGTGCCACGCCTGCTAGGCCCTGCGACATTGGCGCGTATGAGGACCACGATGAGGGACCACCCACTGCGCACCCCCTCCGGTGTCGAGAAAGTGCCACGCCTGCTAGGCCCTGCGGCATTGGCTCGTATGGAGACCGCGGTGAGAGACCACTGCCACGCCTGCTAAGCCCTGCGACAGCGCCCGCGGGGGCGGCCCGCAGGTCGCCAGCGCGGCCGTTTTGATCGCAGTGAGACCTCTAACTCCCATCCCCCTCTCCTCACAGGCGGATCCGCACTTGAAACTTCCTCAAAACCAGGCCAGTCGCTCCGCGCCGGCGTGGAAATCGGCCTGCCTGGTATTTCCGAAGAGCTGAGACGGGGCTTCGGCGGACTTGACGCTGACATGTGCAACTGTTGTCCCCCATTCTTCCCCCCCCACCTTGGGGGGGTATCTGAGGCGGCCTTGGGTCTTTGTCGGACCCTCTTGGTACCATCTGGGAGTTTTTTTCCCAACCATCCTGTGGTGTTGGGTCCTCGTTTTGAAGAGACGGTGCCCCGCGTCTCCTTCCTCCTCTCCTCCTCCGCCTCCCCTCCCCTCCTATCATCCTCATCGTCATCATCATCATCATCATCATCATCGTCATCATCATCATTATCATCAGCATTATCATCATCATCGTCATCAGCATCAACATCATGGCCGCCATCATAACCATCATCGTCATCATCACCATCATCGTCGTCATCACCATCATCGTTGTCCTCGTCGCCATCATCGCACGTTTCGTGGCCCCATACGGAGCTCCACCGAAGGTCCAAGTGGCGCAGCTCGCATGGCGCCACCGCCCCATTTTGGCACACCCCTCACACGTTTCGTGGCCCCATAGGGAGCTCCATCTACGGTCCAAGTGGCGCAGCTCGCATGGCGCCACCGCCCCATTTTGGCACACCCCTCACAGATTTCGTGGCCCCTCAGGGAGCTCCTTTTGGCACACCCCTCACACGTTTCGTGGCCCCATAGGGAGCTCCACCTAAGGTCCACGTGGCGCAGCTCGCATGGCGCCACCGCCCCTTTTTGGCACACCCCTCACACGTTTCGTGGCCCCATAGGGAGCTCCATTTACGGTCCAAGTGGCGCAGCTCGCATGGCGCCACCGCCCCATTTTGGCACACCCCTCACACGTTTCGTGGCCCCATAGGGAGCTCCATCTACGGTCCAAGTGGCGCAGCTCGCATGGCGCCACCGCCCCATTTTGGCACACCCCTCACACGTTTCGTGGCCCCTCAGGGAGCTCCTTTTGGCACACCCCTCACACGTTTCGTGGCCCCATAGGGAGCTCCACCTAAGGTCCACGTGGCGCAGCCCGCATGGCGCCACCGCCCCTTTTTGGCACACCCCTCACACGTTTCGTGGCCCCATATGGAACTCCATGTACGGTCCAAGTGGCGCAGCTCGCATGGCGCCACCGCCCCATTTTGGCACACCCCTCACATGTTTCGTGGCCCCTCAGGGAGCTCCGCCTGAGGTCCAAGTGGCGCAGCTCGCATGGCGCCACCGCCCCTTTTTGGCACACCCTCACACGTTTCGTGGCCCCTCAGGGAGCTGCACCTAAGGTCCCAGTGGTGCAGTTAGCCTTGCCCGCCCGCAATCAGCCGGCCGGCTAGCTCTCTGTGCTCCGCGCAGCGGACGACCTGCGCGCGTCGCTGGGACCCCTCCGCGGCGACCTGCGCGCGTCGCGGGGACTCCGCGCTGCTCTGCGCCCGCAGCTTTGGATTTTTGGAGCGCGCAGGCAAAGAGGGGGGAAAAGAAGGGACGGAAGCGGGTGCGATCCCCGTGAGGGGCGTGCCGACATGGGCGTCGCGGCGCGCGGGCGCTGCCGTCGGGGTTCCCGCGGAAGCTGCCTGCGGCGGCCACGCCCAGTGTCACAAGTGTTCGGACAGGCATGCTCGAGCCATTCACATTCATATACATTTACACTAGGCGTAGCCAAGATCGCATTCATGCAAATATACTCACTCCCACGCAGACCCATTCACACTCAGACTCTCTCGCGCTCTGGCTCACCCGCGTTCATTCTTTCGTAATCTGACCTATCGTATTCCTTTGCGTTGTGTACCCCGCCATATTTCGGCATGCCCCTCATGCGGTTCGTGGCCCCATAGGGAGCGCCACCGAACAAGGTACTCACAATTGCGGCACTCACAACTGCATATGTTTGGGTCTTTCGCCAGGATAATTTTTGTTTCAGTGAGCGTCAGATCCACGACCATCACAGAACTCCAATGCAGCCACGACTGGTCGAAAATCTAAAGGGGATTGCCGAAGCAAATCCTGGCCTTGGCATCGAAGTCCGATGCGGGAAAACTTGAACATGCCAAGATACCGTACGCCGCCCGGTGCAACTCAATGGATATAGTTCTCAGAGTTTGCAGCTGCAGAGAACTGAGGCATTCATCTGGTGAAGATTTTGCTCTGACGTTTAGCTCCATCACTTTGGCCTTCCTAGACGTCGCGCACGTGTTCGTAGCATTGAAGTCATCGCAGACAATATGGGTCATCATATCGGGGCCCATCACGTGCACCTTCACATCAGAAAAATGAGCGGCGTAGCGACTATGTAGAGAAATCGTGAACGAGTAGTTGTACGCGTAGTACTCCATCTGTGAAACGCTTAGCCAATCTGCGAAGGCCAATTCAACCTGCCCGCGAGCCTTGAGATGCCGATACCAGCTTGCGATCCAATCGTAAAATGGTCGGTAAACCATCACGATGGTGGTACTGATGTGGCTTAAGTCAAACGCGAGCTGTGCGACACTGGTGTCATTGATCTGGCCGAAAAGCTCACTAGACATCACTACCTTTTTTGAAGTTCCTTTGAGCTGGTCAAGATAGTGCAGTCAATCGGAACAAATATTTTTTCTGTGGTCCCTGTACGTGGACCGGGACGACAAATTCTCCCGCTCGCGCGCTAGCGAGCTGTCTCCGTGCGCGGCCGCGGCGTGCGCGCGCGGGGCGGCCCAAAATGGGCAGGCCCGCCCCGCGCGCTCAAGCCGGGGCGCCGCGCGTCAGACGGTGGAGTCCGTCTGGTCGCCGATGTCGGCGAGGCAGCGCCCGTCAGCCTTAGAATGGGAGAGGAGGGAGGGGGGCAGAGAAGCTGCGGAGACAGCAGGAGCTTGCTCACAGAGAATAGAAGAAGCATTCTCCCGCTCGCGCGCTAGCGAGCTGTCTCCGTGCGCGGCCGCGGCGTGCGCGCGCGGGGCGGCCCAAAATGGGCAGGCCCGTCCCGCGCGCTCAAGCCGGGGCGCCGCGCGTCAGACGGTGGAGTCCGTCTGGTCGCCGATGTCGGCGAGGCAGCCATACCCGTGCTCAAGGACCTTGCGAAGTGACAAGGTTTTGGCGGGCGGCCGCAAGCAGGGCAGGCCAAGCGGCGGGGCCGACTTGGAGGAAAGAAGCGACGAGGCGGTCGCTGGCGGTGGCGAAGAACAAGATACGAGCCCGCGCGTGCTCGGGCAGCGCAGCAAGAACTGTAGAGGCGGCGGCGGCTTGCAGGTAGCGCTCGGCACTGGAAGCCTGACGCCAACGCCCACGCCAGAAGACGCGAGGGACGTCTTCCGTAGCGATATAGAAGTCTGTTGCGCCAGAGCCCCGCAGACAAGCGGGCGTCAGGTTGAGCCCCTGACCTGCTTTGGCAAGAGGGACGCCCAGAGCCAAAAGCAGATGATTCCACCGAGTACGGAAGCCGCTCGCACCGAAGGGGGCGAGAGGATCGGTGGAAGCCAACCTTCCAAACACTTGACTCAATATCTTCACCGTGCCCCGATCGGAGCAGCGAGCATGTTGCGTCGGGTACGTTCTTCTGGTCTTTGGAACAAGAATTGAAAGAAAAGCATCCCCTTCGACTTCGAGACGGTCGCATGGAAGCGACAGGTCACAGCGGCGTGACGCCAGCAGTTCGCCAGGCCTGAGGAACATCGTGAAGCCCATGAGCAGCAGCGCCGCCATCACAGGCCAGTCCCAGGCGAGACAGAGCCCGACCATGGCGCGCAGCAGCGCGCGTGGCAAGGGGGGACGGAGCTTTGGCGGCTCCGCAAGCTTCCATTGTTTCGCTACGTCCCAAGCTTCTGTCAGAAAGGCCTTCCAATGCGGATGGGCGCTTTGGATTCCCAAGATGGCATGGACCAAAATATAATGAGGGAAACCTGCATCATGAAGCCACACGCCGAAGGTCGCGAGGAAACGGGCGAGAAGTATCCCGCTTCGGTAAAGTGTGGCGGGTGGCACGCCAGTGTGTTCTGCTAACCACAGCTCGAAGGCATCAATCGATCTCGAGCGACGGTCGAGATACGCGGAGGTGAGGTGAGAATCGCGCACAAAGGGAGTGCGCGGAGGGCGAGCGGGCGCGGACGGCGCAGCCCGACTAAGCCCTTGGCCTGCGGTCGGCGCCGCGGCTCCCAGAGAGATGCAGAGGCCGCAGACGCACCACAGGATGAGCGCAGGGCGGCCAGGGCTTGGAGAGCTGATCACCGTGGCGGCCCTTCTGCGCCTGGACGCGTAGAAGGGCGGAACGAGGGCGTCCCGCCCGTCGGTCTCGAACCCCGACGCCTCCGCCAGCATCGCCCGCGCCGAGCTGAAGGACCCGCCCATGTTACGGTAGGCACGGCGAGCCCCTGCTTCGATCTCGGCTGGCAGAGCGTCCCCTCTCTCGAGGGTCGGCCAGTCAAAAGGCGGGCGCGGCTCGGCACGCGCAGCTGCGGCTGCTTCGGCAAGCTCGGAACGAGCTGCCGAGGACGTGAGGCCCGAATGATGTGGCACGGGCACCACCTCCGCGAAGGCGTCGAGGATCTCGGACGGAGGGGAATGGGATCCCCACAGCGCTGCTGGGATGGCGCCGTGACTGTCCTGCACGTGGTACAGAAGGTCGAAAAGGCAGGCCAGTTTGCCCGCGCGCCGCCGCTGCTCGATCTTTGAGCCGAGACCGATGCCACGGATGGCGCCCGCCCCCATGGCCTGGAGGTCAGCATCCGCGGGGATCGCCTCGGGCTCGACGATGGCCACGTAAGGATGCAGCCACGAGGCCTCGTCAAGCGGCTCGGCGCCGCCTGTCTGAAACAGGCGCTTGTAGGCGTGCAAGGCTCGCAGGAGGCAGTGCAGGTCATCCTTGCCCTCAAGCTCGGCGGCCCCTGCGGGTGCAAAAGTCCTCAGCCACGACGCCGCGCTCTGGAAGGCACCTTGCCAGGCGGGTCCCCACCTCACCACTGTGATCTTCTCACCGCCTAGGTTGAGGCGCCACGCTAGGGCGCTGGCGGCCCCTGGAGGCAAGGGCTGCTCAGCGGCCGCCGAGGCCGTGCGCCGCGCTGCGAAGGCTGCAGCCGCGGCGCTTCCAGCGTCACCGCTGTGAGAGCCGCTGAGAGGCAGCTCGGGCTCAGAAGCTCGACCAAGCGCGAAGCCGCTCGAAGACCCCCCTTTCTCGGCGGCACGCCCTCCTCCCTGCGGGGCCGCAACAGCATCGCTGGAAGAGCGCATGCCTACCGAAGTCGGAGGGGCCTGAGCAGCGGAGTCCGCGCGGGAGCTGGCTGGCCGCTGCGAAGTGGCGGGGCTCGGGCGACGCTTCGGAGCGACTCGAGGGGAGCGCACCACGCGACGCCCAGGCGACGCACGGGAACGCGACGCCGCACGCCCACCAGAGTGGTGACGGGGTGGCGATGGCGGCGGGGGGACGGGCCGCGGCGTCTCGGAGCCAGCACGCGTGCCGCGGCCCCGAGAGCGGCTGCGAGCCGCAGCGTGAGCGGCGGGCGGGGAGGCCTCCGCGCGGCGAGGGAAGGCCGCCTGCAAGCGGCGGAGGGCCTCAGGGTTAAGGCCCGCCACGACGCGCTCGAGGTCCACCGAGGAGTCAGTGAGGGCACTCAAAACGACGTCCTCGAGCTCCGTCGGTGAGTCCTCCTCGCACGCGGGCTCCGCTCTCGAGCGGCTGCGGGCGCTCGCTGGAGGAGACCCCTCAGGAGTGTGCGGGCCTTCCGATGCCTCCCCCGCCGGCGGCCCCGACGGCTCCTCAGGCGCGCTCGAGACGTCGATGGGAGGCGAGGAGCAGCCTCCCGAGGGGGAAGTGTGATCAGTCCCGTACGGGTTCGGAGACCGCGTACGGCTGCGGGCAGGGCTGCGGCTCCGCGGTGGAGGGCCCACTCCCGCGGCGGAGCTGGGGCGTGCCGCGCCTGCCCAGCGACGCGCATTAGCAGTGCGACGCGCCCTGCGGCCCGGCGTCGTGGCGGCTCCCTCTTCAGGGGCGGGTAGCGCCGCCGTCGAAGCTCGCCGCTGCTTCTTGGCGCGCTTGTTGCGCGCGGCGCCCGTGCGCGAGGCGGAGTGTGGCGCGTGATCACCGCGATTGGGCTGGTCCTCGACAGCCTCGTCCCGCGGGCCCAGGCGGGCGCGGACCGCGCGCCCCTCGCGACGGCTGAAGCTGGACGCTGGGTCGTCGGCAGGCCTCGCCAAGGTGCGCGGGTCCTCAGCTTCCACCTCGGCCAGAGAGCGCCCAGTAGACGACGCGGGGGCGTCCCCAGCACGAGCGGCGCGATCCGCGTTGGCGAGGCCCGTCGAGACCTCAGCGTTGTGCAGGACGGCGCGCAGAGTTTTGCGCCAATCCCGACCCAGCTGGACGGGAGCCGTACGCGGCAAGCCCGCGGCCTCACGGCTGGCGGCCTCGCGCAAGCGACGGAAGTAGGCGCGGTCGGCCATCCCTTCCGCGAGCTCAGCACGAGCGACGGCACGCTCGCCTTCGCCGCGTGCTGGAGCCTGCACCGTGCGCCTGGTGGCGTCGGCACGCGCGGTGCGGAGTGCGTCGAGCTCCACGCGGCCGCGCGACACGGCGGAGGCGAGGATGGCATCAGACTCAGCCGCCCGCGTCGCGAGGGCAGACGAAACCCTGCTTGGGAGAGGCGCACCCGAGGCGGGGAGGGCAGCCCGAGGGGCCAGCTCGGCACTCGCCAGGGCGACCCGCGAAGAGACCGCTTCCTCGAGCGCCTGAAGGGCCATGGCCGACCCAGGAGCCAGCTTGCCCTTGCGGGCGCCCTTCCCTGCCGCTTTTGCCTGGGCGAAGGCGCGAGCGGCAGGACCGTCACCGCCCGTGCTAGGAGCGGCGGGCGGCGCGGCGGCCTGCGAGAGGGCCTGGAGCAGCACTGACTTGGCGTCGCAGAGCTGCTTCCACTTGAGCGCGCGGGCTGCTCGCTCGTCGGCCCCCAAGTGTGCAGGAGTCCTGTCTGGATGGTAGACCAGGGACTGGCGCCTGAAGGCGGCCTCAATGGTGCTGCGCGAGGCCCCGTCCACGACGCCAAGCAGCTGGCGAGAGGCGCTCACCCTGGCCGCTCGCTGGAAGACGCGGGGGGTAGCAGCCGTGGCCCCCTTTGGCGCTTCCCGCGAGCCGACACGCGACGAGCCCCCCCCGATCGCAGGCGGAGGGGCCGCCGCGGCCTTGGAGCGGAGGGCCAGGGGCGGCGCACGCTTGGCGGCGGGGGGAGCCGAACCAGCGCTGGCGGCGACAGGGTCGGGGCCGTGCGAGCCGCCCGCCGAGGACGCAGACGCTTTGGGCGTGGCGTCTGCTGTGGATGTGAGACGCCGATCGCAGTCAGCGAAGAGCGCGTTGCGAGGCCCGCGACGCTCTCCGCTGGCGAGAGCAGCTTCGCTGATGCTCTCGGCGGCGCCCGAGGGGTCGAGGGCTTCGCCCTGGGCGCCGTCGCCGGCGGCGTCGGCGGCCATGCCCGCACCCACCGGGAGGGGGGGGGCGGCCGCCCAACGGTGGCTGAGCAACCCCTCGGGGCCTCGAGCCACAAGCTGCGCAACAAATCGGCCCCAGAGACAGGTAGGGAATGGCGAGCGAGAGTCGGCGTACGCGATGCAATCAAAGCGAGTAAATTCTCCTCTCTCGGCTTCCACTAACCAGGCGGGAGGGTCACGGGACGGGGGCCTCACCGCGCGGTTGCGCGTGGGATCGTCGGCCCTATGCACGTCCGTGGGCACGTACATGCCTCCCATATATAAACCTCCTCCTATCACATAGGGCAAAGTGGTCGAGAGAACATGAGATAGACCAGGAGAGCTGCTGCGCCCGTGCGCGGTCGCGCCCAAAGCCACTTTTGAATCCAGGAGAACGGGGATCCGAGAGTCAGGGAGGCGAACACAGCAGTATTTGCACAGACTCTTATACACTGTTGTCTCAAGGATGTTGATGTGACGAGGCATGCGGAACTCCCATTTGTACGCGAGCCGAAAGCGCAGCGCCTCTGATAGTTCGGTGACCCAACGTGGCGCGACGGGGGGCTCAATAGAAGGGAGCCCCAGGTCGTGATGCAGTTGGGTGAGCTCAGGGCCCAAGGGCACGCCGCGGCTGAGCACGGCGAGGAGGCTCCGATTGTGCAGAATCGTGTGCCACCCCCCGTGCTCCGATCTGCGCCACAGCTCGGCGGAGAGCTGCGGGCTGATAGGAGCGCGGACAACGCCCCCCCAGCCGAGAGACGCGTCCGTACCGAACAACTCGGGGCAAGGCTGCGCCCGGAGGTCGGTTATAGCCGTAAAGGCTAAGAAGGTGCAGGCCAGGAGCTCGTCGCGAACATAAGGGGGCAGGTCGTATTCGATGCCGTCCTCGGTTGCCAGGCGCGACAAGAAGTTGTAGACGTGCGTAAAGATGGCGAGCATCGGGCGGCGATAGAGGAAGACCTGGACCCAGCAGCCCACCAGAGAGGCTAGCAGGGAGCGGGTGGTGATCCCGAGGTAGATTTGGATCAGGGTCAGCCTGCACAGGGCCACCGTCCGCACAAGAGGAGCGCAGACGATGCCTATGCGCCCCTCCACCTCGGCGCCCACCACCACCTTGTGCGTTTCGCCGCGCGCGCGCTTGCCTGGATGCTGTATCAGGCCCACGCGCGGGTAACCCGCATCACAAGCGGCAAAGACCTCACGATCACGGCGACACGGGTCGTCGGGGCGAGGAGCGGAGCCACGCCACGAGAGCTTCTGAAAACCTGTATGGTCATCAATATTCAGCATCTCGACGAACGGGCCCCGCGGGAAGGGCGAGCGGTGGACAACCTGCTCGTGAGGCCGCAAAGCCCCGAAGCTGTGCAAGACGCCTTCATGCGCAGAGTTGGCAATCTCCACAGCCATGTTGTCGCCCATCGCCAGAGCATTGAGGCAGGGCGCGACATCCACACCTTCCAGCTCGGGGCGCCAGGCTCGAAAGGCCTTGAAACGCGAGGATGGCAGGCGAACGCGCAGGGCGTTACGTCTGGCGCGCGCGGGGGGGACGCGGAAAGTATAGTAAAACTCCCGTAGGTCGTCACAAGAAACTGCCAGCCACTCCCCAGGTGCCAGCCCCAAACGGCACAGCAGGAAACCTTGGCCAAGGCGCTGGGTGCTGGACGAAATTGAAGCACAGCGGCTGTTCACGACCGTGGGGTTCAGGATCAGCCTGTCGTAATCGCTGTCCTTCGGTACCCTGAAAGCTCCACAGGCTTCATCCCAGGCGAGGTCCGAAGCAGGAGTCAGGTACAGGGCGCCGCAGGCATCCCACTTCTGGAGTAGGGCCCACAGCTCGGCGCGGTCCATATGGACGCGCGCACCCTTCTGGCCAGCAGGCCACTCTGATGCCGGTAGCCGCATAACCTCAGGATCGATGAAAGCTTCGCGGACTCGAGCGTCAGAGAGGAAGGGAACGGGATCAAACTCTGGCGAATAATCCCACTTGATGCGAGACGCCCTGACTTTCAAATCGAAGGGCTCGGCCTGGGTGGAGTCCCAAGCCGCCGCAGTCGCCAACGACCCAGGCACAGGAGGAGCGCCGGTCGGGCAGTGCCGCATGGGGGCGGGTACGGAAGAAGAGGAGGTGAAAGAGGCCTCCAAAGCTGCAACATGGGTGGCCAGGCCATGGAGCGAGACCTCAGTGGAGTCGAACTTGGCGAAGGCTCGACCTAAGTCGCTCTTGCCGCCACGGGCGAGGCGAACTGCGATCCGACACAACCGTTCGATACGGGTGCGGACGCCCTCCTGGCAGGGCGAGACCGCGGCGCGGACGCGAGCCTCGGCGGGAGCGAGGCTGGGGTGACCCAAGGTGAGCCAGTTCAACGCAATAACCGAATACTGCGCGAGCGTCCGCGCCGCGCGCCGCAGTCTCCAGCGCTCCCTGCGCCTCGCCGACAAGCCGTCAGGCGGGGGACCAAGAGGTGGAGCAGGCGGGCACGGCCAAGGATCGCGGGGAGGCGGCCCCAAAAGGCACGGGCCGTCCCTGTCCATTGCACGCATAGATGAGCGGGAGAAAGATCCAAGAGAACATCGAGCACCCATCCCAACCTGGGACAGCGCTGCTGCCCAGTGGGTGATATCAATGTTCGCGCCTGGGAACAGGCGCAGCAAGGCAGACAAGTCAGCGACGAATGGCGCGACTTTGGCAAGAGCAGCAGGGGTGCTTGAAGGAGACCAGGCACCAGCAGGGACACCAACCTCAGGGGCTGCAGGCCCCCTGGAGGGCGCGCTCGACTGAGGCAAGCGTCGGCCAAAATGGCCGAAGGGATCCGAGAAGCGGTTCGGAGCAGAGCGAAGGGCGTGGTGGCGGAACGTACTCCTCCCTGCGGGGCCGCAACAGCATCGCTGGAAGAGCGCATTCCTACCCTCACGCCCTCGCTGTGCCCAAACGCGCCTAGCAACCGCAACAGCGTCGGTGCAGTCTGTGTGCGGCGGCGTACCCCGGCCCCGCGAAGGCCCACCCTTCCAGGAGGCGGGCGCCATAGGCGCCTTCAGTCCTTCTTGGGCACCGCCTTCGGTGCCTTGGAAGCACCCTGGGACTTGAAGGGCTGCTTCGAAACCTTGGGCTGCTTGGGCTGGTGAGGTGGATGCTTGGGGAGCGCGACGGCGCGCTCGGCGTCGAGACGCGCCCGAAATGCTTGCAGCTCCTTCACGTATTCGCCCTGCGCCGACAGCCAGCGAGGATCCACCAGGGGTGAAAACGGGGTCTGGGCCTCGCGCTCCGTGTGACGACTGGTCACGCGACACGGGGGAGGCTCCAGTCCCGTGAGGAACCAGGCGGCTTCGAGATAGCCGCGGTCCCCCGCCAGCTGGTCGATGAACATACACTGACACGTCAGAAGAGTCTGGACTCTCTCGGGGTTGCCCTCCTCGCAGGCCCGCCACAGCTCGGCGCTGAGGAAGGCGAAATGCGTCAACAACTCGTGCGTCGTCGGCTGAGCCCCCAAAGGACTGTGCTCCCGAAAGTACTGATGCATAGCCATGGGGGTCACGGCGCTGACTTCCACGCCCAGAACGCGGGCCAAATTCTCCTTCATCAGCCCTCGCACGTCGGGGCCGTGCTGTATCAGCGCTTGCTGCCACTCGCGCCTCCGAGCAATGCCCCCCATCTGAGCCGATGCGGGCGCGGGGTCGCCCGAACTCGCGGGCGGAGATTGAGCTGAGTCGCTCAGGGTCCCCAGCAGCGGATGGACGGTTGGGCGATGGCCCCGCCCCTGCTGCAGAAGGAGGGACTGGTGCAGGCACTGTAGCATGAGGCTGAGGTCCGTCGGATTGGCCGCATGGGGCGGCTCTGACCCGTCGGCGCCGCCCACCTCGGCAAAGCCGTCGGCCGCAGCGGGATGGGCTAGCCCAGGTGGCGGCGGGGGACCCATCGTTCCGAAACCTGACGAAGGGGCCCGAGGGACAGCAAGAGAGCGCGCCTTTTCCCACGCCGAGACCAGCGCGGAGGTCGGACCCTTGGGACGCGCGGAGACCCGCTGTGGAGCCACGGGCGCGTGGGACAGGGCGGCCTCGATCCCCGCAGGATCCAGCCCGAGGCGCACCGCTTCGTCGCTGAAAAGCTGAGGCACCTCGGGCCGATCGCTCCGAGCAGCCGGAGCGGAGCCCAGCGGCTCGGGTCGGCCGACCATCGTGGAGGCCGCGTGGGCTGCAAGCAAAGCGCGCATTTCGGCAGCTACTTCGGCACGAGTCATAGGAGCCCCGTCGTCCAGAGCCGCCGCAGGGGCACCAGGAGCGATCGGAGCGGGACCCGCGACCCGTGGCGGCGCGGCTGTGCCCGCGCGCTTCGCGGGCGGGCCGCGCGGCGCTCCAGCGTCCGCGGGAGATCGCGCACTTGGGGCCGTGCGTTCGGCTTCCTCGTCGGCCGCGAACCCTTCGGGCTCCTCCATCTCGTCGGCAGAGTGATAGGGAGTAGCCCGATCGGCCCCTGGGAGCGGCTCTTCCCCTGCGGTAGGCGGGGCGCCGTGCAAGCGTGCGTAACCCTCGCGAAGCACCCGAACCCCTGAAGGATGAGGCCAATAGACGCGGCCCCGCACCTCGGCGAAGGGAACGATGGCTGCGTCCTCGCCGACCTCTAGAGGGTAAAGCGACTCGAGCTCGAGCTCTGCAACCTCGATATCCACGACGAGGACGGATGCAGTAGTGGCGAGCGGCCGCGAAGCGGCCCCCTGGAGCTGGACGTCCACTAGCTGGAAAGGGCCTATCATCCCAGCAAAACCCCCCGCCTCGGCAGCCTCGAGCTCCGCCGTAGGGCGAAAGGCGCCAGGCAGGGCCAGAAGGATGCCCCCTTCTCGAGACGCGAGGGGGATAGCTGCCCAGCTGGTGTCGCCGTCGTCTAAACGCCATCGTGCGTAGCCGCGAGCCGTGGGAGCCGCGAATGGGTAGAGCTCGGGCCATAGAGGCCCTCCGCCGACTGGTGGCAGCTCGGCCATCAATGGGTGCTGCCGTGGGAGCTGCTCCCCGAATGCTGGGCGTCTGCCCGCTCGAGCGCTCGAGGCCGAGGCGGAACCCCGTAAGCCAGCGCTCGCGCCGCACGGCGGTCCTGCCCAAGGGAGGCAGGCACCGCTCCGCGCGGCCAGACGGAGGCCCTGAGTCTCCGCCACACGTGCGGGCCCAGCAGCCCGAAGCAGCAGCCTGCGCAGGCGCTGCACGCGGCCGTCACCCAAAGGAGGGCGACGACCGTGCTGAGCAGCCAGGGAGAGACCCCGCCGCTCAGATCCACCGCCAGCCCGAGGCAGACGGTGGGGCAGGCGGAACCCGCCGAAGGGAGGGGACAGTAAGCCCCCTCACCCTCGGACGAGTCCGCCTGCTGGATGGACCAGGCCGGCGCAGGAGGCCCTGGGTCCTGAAGCACAGAGAGGGGGGCGGACACGAGCCGCTCGTAGAGCGCGGCCCGCAGCCCCCTGAAGAAGATCTCCCCAGCGCCTCCGAGAGCCGCTTGTGCGAGCGCCTGCATAAGGCGTCCGCACGCGCGGCCGACGGGGGGGGCACTTGGGCAGAGAAGCTGCGGAGACAGCAGGAGCTTGCTCACAGAGAATAGAAGAAGCATAACACTCTGCAACATTCGCGATTTGAGCCATTCGTACGTGCTTAAGCTGTCCGAACTGCGCAGGGTCCTCCCACGTCCAGCCGTCACTTGTTAGAGAGGTCTGCCAAGCTTTCAGTTGTTTCTGAATTGTTGTCGAAGCAGTTTTTGGGGGGCCCACATGAAGCCACAGTCTTGCACCCCTTTCCGTTGACTTAGACCTTGATTCACCCATTGCCCATAGATCAATCCGCACATAGCCCAAAAACACTAACGCGGCGGATAACTTCATCTGACACGGGCCCTTGAGCCAAAATGTCTTGAGCCCAAATGGCTACGGAACCATCTGGGAGCTTCTTGGGGCTCCCTTCTGCCATCTTGGGCTCGCATTGGGGCTGCCTTGTGGGCGTTCTGGGCCACGCTGAAGCCACCTCGGGAGGCTTCCTCGCCCGTCCTGGGCCCTCTGAGGATCGGAAAGGCAAGGGTGCGAAACGAAAACAGGCCTTTCGATACATCTATGAATTTTGTCTCCGGGGGGCCTCTGGGGAGTCCTCTTCGAGCTCCCTGGGCCCGTCAGGGGGCCGTGTCGGCCGTCTTGCGTCGTCTTGGGCATCTTCGAGCTGCCCTTTGGCCCTGCTGGGCCCCCCTGATCGCAGATCCGTGGCCATGTCTTGAGCGGCGCAAGGGAGGCCCGGGAGGCCCCAGAACGGGGTGCCAAAGGCCGCAGCAATGCGGCCACGCGGACACTGCCGATGCTTCAGGCGATCGTGTGCAATACAGCCAATATCGAGCAGCGCCGCAGGAATGAAATGGCGGGTTCCGGACACCCTAAACCCACAAATGCCGCTATCTCTTGGGAGGTCGACTGATGTTTCCGCCAGCTTCCGCTGAGCTTCCGCCGTCTTCCGCCGCGGAAGCGATGACAACTCCTTCGATCCTTGAATGCGAAGCTTTTGTAGAAAGTTTCAAACGAAAAAGGCTCCGGAGCTCGTTGCTCGCCATTTCCCAACACGAACAAGGCGGTTGGCGCGAAAGGGCAGCGCCGATCACATCGAAAACAAAGGGAGCAGAGAGGGAGGCAAGGACCAAACAAGTGGAACACAATCGGATTCGATTGGGGAGGACACCCGAGAGGACACAACACTCTTCCGACGGCGACGTCGCTGCCCCCAGAACGCGCGGGTTGCATAGGTCGGGAGAAAAAAGACACCAGGGCACCCTCGATTTGGTATGGTCGACCTACCAGTCAGGGCCGATGGCGATGCGCTTCCCAACGTGCAGCCAACGAAAGGGACTTCTGAGCCCGCGGCGTTACATCTTTCGGAGTGCGAGTGAAAGCGTCATGCGGCGACCATGCGCGCGAAACCGAACGGACTTGAGAAATCGGCATCGCCCGTCTTCGAAATCCCTTTCGTTGGGGCCCCGTTTGGAACCGCAGCCGCATGGGACTGCAGGGCGAGCGACCCCGTTCGTTGTCCAGGTACCTGCACACTGCCTCCATATCCAAAGTGAAACCATGCGTTCTGGGGGTGCGGGATCGTCCCGAACGGCCTCCGGAAGCCTAAGCTCTCGCCCGCAAGCCAGATCCTCACTTTTCCTCCTCCTCCTCCTCCATCCTCGCCTCCTCCTCCTCCTCCTCCGCCTCCTTCTCCTCCACCTCCACAGTCTCCTCCTCCTAGCATTCGCGCGCTGCCCAACGCTTCAGCGAATCTCCCGTGCACGACTTGCACTTCAAGGTGCCCCTCTGGCGCGCGCGTTCGACATGCGGTCCAACGACGAACTGAGATTTCGGGAGCTTCCTCTTGCAGGTGCCGAGGCACCCGTACGCTTGCCAATTGCGCGCCGTGAAGCCGAGGTCCACGCTGTTTGCGCGTACAACTCTACTCTTCCTCGTGCAATGATCACTCTCCTGTCTGTCGCTTATGGGTGCCTGCCGCGGGAACTTCTTCTTGCACGCCGCGCACGTCCATTCTCGCTCAAGCCGTTTCGCCGCATCGGCCACTCCCTTCGCGGTCCTGCCACGCTTGCTACAGTCTCCACGCACCACGCGCGCCTGCTTCGATTTTCGATGACCCTCAACTTGCCCCTTCTTCAAATGTTTCGTGTCCACGGAAGCTTCCCCGCACGCCGCGCACGTCAGCGCCTTCGCTTCAACCTCCGCCTTCCTCTTGCGGCACGGTGCTTTGGTATTCGCTCTCCGCGCCGCTTTCTCCCTCCGCGCAATTCCGGTAAAGCCTTTACCCAGCTGTGTTGTGTTTCCTCTGCGCTTCCGACAATTCCGCCGACCCGTCCAAAAAACGACAAGCACGCGTCGCTCGAACACCGCAGTGGTCGGACACTGTCGTTCCAGCTCGCATACCCACTGTGCGACTTCTTCTTGGCTTTCACATGCGCGCACTTCGCGCAATACATGGTCCGAATCCTTTGGCCCTTCTCGTCGTCGCCCGGTGCCTTCCCGCCCCGCTCGCCGACCCGCAGCGCGGGCCCCTCATCGTCTGCGTTGCGGGCCCAACGGTTGCGCGTCGTACACCACTTCTCGCTGGCGCTTTTCATCTCCACTGTGCACTCTTTGCAGAATGCCGGCCTCTCCTTCCTTTGGAAGTCGTACATCGAGAATGCCTCTACAAGAAGCCTGCGCCGGCACCGCTGGCACTGGTGTCGCGGCGTTAGAAGCGCAGGCCCCGCGCGGGCCCTCAGCAAATTCATCTTCTGTCGGGCGGACAATACAGAACGATGGCGGGTTCTGTGTCGTCCGCACCGGAATAGTCGTCATGTTGGCCGCGCGCACCGACCAAACGCCAGCAGGAGTTCTGCCCGCAGTGCTAGGTAGACGACTTTGAGCAAACTCGCAAATCAAAACGAAGCAAGTCCCATTGCAATCCTCATGAGAAGATGCTTACAAATCCTCCCGCGTTCAGGGTAGCCCACAACAGATGATTCCGTTGGAGAAATAACCCCCAAACATTACCCAGCCCGCCCAACAATAGAGGGACAGTAATCTTACATCGCCGCGCGTGCCGACCAGTCGCTAGCAGGAGTTCTGCCAGCAGTGCTAGGCAAACCGCTTCGAGCAAACTCGCGAATCACACCGAAGCAACTCCGAGTGCATCCTCATGAGAAGATGCTTGTAAATCCTCACGCGTGCAGGGTGACCCAGATGGATTACTCCGTTGGAGGAATGACCCAAAAAGTAAGCCAGTCAACCCAATTCTCATGAGAAAATGCTCGCAAATCCTCCCGCGTGCAGGGTAGCCCACAGTGGAGTATTCCGCTGGAGAAATAACCCCAAACATTACCAAGTCCGCCCAACAATCAGGGAAAACGATCTCCGCTGCGGTGAGGGAGTTTTAGGACCTTCTTCGTCGCCGCGAGATCAGGGAGGGTTAGAACTAAAGACCTCCGGAGGTTATGTGGCCCACCGTCGCCGCTTGCGTTTTCCCAGCACCGACGGAGGCTTAGGATAGGCGCCCCCAGAACCAATCCAAGACGGCCCAAGAGGACGGTCCACGAGTCCCCGACCTGACAGCACCGAACAAAATACCCCCGCAGCGGCTCAAGGCATACCTCCAAAAAGCCGGAGGAAGCATGAGAGGCCCCGCCGCCTTCTGAGAAGGCCTTCTCCTTCTCACTTCCCCCCGTCGCTCGCCGCCGAGGTTAGGGATGTCCCCGGCCTCCAACGAGGAGGAGGAGGAGGAGGAGAAGGAGGAGGAGGGGGAGGAGGAGCAGGAGGAGGAGGACGAGGATGAGGAGGAGGGGGAGGAGGGGGAGGGGGAGCAGGAGGAGGAGGACGAGGAGGAGGAGGAGGAGGGGGAGGAGGAGGAGGAGGAGGAGGAGGAGGAGGGGGGGGAGGAGGGGGAGGGAGGAGGGAGGGGAGGGGGAGAAGGAGGAGGAGGCTCTCGCTCTCCCCCCTCCCTCTCCCCTCTCGCTCCTCGGCTCCTCGCTCTCCGGCCCGTTCCTGTTCCTTTCTTGGCCCACTTTTCTTTGTCGGCCCGCCCTGTGGTCCGAATAAGAGTTGCGGCGGCCCGCGCTGCCACGCTGACGGACCCCCCCCTCCCTCTGGCTTTTGGCCGGGGCGGCGGGGCAGGACAGGCGACGGGTTAGACCAGACGATCGCATCTCGCCGCACGGTATTATGGGACAACAGTTGTTGTTGGGCGCCGTGCCCATGTTTTAGGGAGGAGAGGAGGAGGAGGAGGAGGAGGGAGGAGAGGAGGAGGAGGAGGAGGAGGAGGAGGAGGAGGAGGGGGAGGACGAGGAGGAGGAGGAGGGGGAGGAGGGGGAGTAGGAGAGGAGGAGGGGGTGGAGGGGGAGGAGGAGGAGGAGGACGGAGGACACAAGTGCTTACGCTCGGGAATTGTGGCCTCGCGCCTCGCGACTCGCGGCCCCCGCGGCGCGCCGTGCCCTGCGAGCTGGTGGAGCGCCGCCGTGCTTCGCGGGGCGGGGGGCTGGGAACGGCTCGGGGAACGTTGACGCCTGGAGGAGGAGGACAGGAGGAGGAGGAGGAGGAGGAGGAGGAAGAGCAAGAGGAGGAGGAGGAGGAGGAGGAGGGAGGAGGAGGAGGGAGGAGGGGGGGGGGGAGGGGGGGAGGAGGGGGAGGAGGAGGAGGAGGAGGAGGGGGAGGAGGAGGGGGAGGAGGAGGAAGAGGAGGAGGAGGAGGAGGAGGAGGAGGAGGAAGAGCAGGAGGAGGAGAAGCAGGAGGAGAAGCAGGAGGAGGAAGAGCAGGAGGAGGAGAAGCAGGAGGAGAAGCAGGAGGAGGAAGAGCAGGAGGAGGAGAAGCAGGAGGAAGAGCAGGAGGAGCGCACCGGGCGCACGCGCGCGCGACCTGCTCTGCTCTTGCAGAGAAAAAAGGGGAGTGCGGATGTTGATGCGTGTGTGTGTGTGTGTGTGTCTGTTCTTTGCTTGGGGTGGAATGCGGACGTTGATGCGCATGCGTGTGTGTGTGTGTCTCTGTTCTTGGTTTGGGGTGGCATGTGTGTGTCTGTTTTTTGCAAAGAAAGGGAAGTGCGGACGTTGATGCGTGTGTGTGTGTGTGCTTTGCTTGGGGTGGCATGCGAACCGAAGGAAACACGATGCACGTGGCACGGAAAGGCATGTGTGCCCGCCGGCTGGAGCAGGGCTTTGGAATCCATGGACCACGCAGCCAGATGGGTGACTCCCTCCGCGGAATATCGCCGCGATCATGTTTTATGTTGGCTTTCAGAAACCCTACGTCTTTAAAAGTTAGGTGGGGGAAATCAGGGCGCGGAGGTGTGTCGAAGTGGCGTTCGACCCACGAAACGCAATGTTTTCGATCGTTGACAACGAAGGCGGACTGACCACGAAATGTCCCCTGGAACGGCTTTCCTCTCAGAGGCCTCCTGAGGGGGGCCGAACGGTACCACACCAGCGCGTCATGACACCCGTCAATCAAGACGAAAATCCTGCGATGATGAGCAACCCAGGCGCACCAGCGTGTCATGACATCGGTGGGCCACACCAGCGCGTCAGGGCAACCATCATCATGAGGATGTTCCTGCGACAACACATTCGTGGACGCACATGCGGACGGCCAGTGTCCCATGTGTACCCATCCCTCTGCCACACCAGCGCGTAATTGCATTCATAATCGTGATGATGTCCCTGCTGCGACGGCACACGCATAACGTGCAATCGTTGGGTCTGGGGCGCACAAGTCGCCAGCGTGCGTTGATAACTCTTGCTTTGGGCAGAGGCCAAAGGGGTCGCGCGCTTGATAAGGGGGAAGATGGCGCTTGTAGTTCAGGTGAAGTGCTGCTAGAACCACGAAGCGGAGTGCTTTCTCGCTGAGGCGCCGAAAAGGAGATGTCCACGAAATCGCCTTCATCATGGTTTCCCGTCAAGCGGGCTCTTAAGGAAGCCGAGTGGTCTTACGCAATCTTTGAGGTCGGTGCTGAATGAAGACTCCATTGTGCATACTTTCGGCAGCCCAGTGTGTCATGAGATGGGTGTGCCACACCAGCGTATCATGGCACCCATCATCATGACGATGGTCCTGCGATGATACACGAGTGAATATATGCACTTGCGAAAGGCCAGCCTGCCATGGCACCGGCGCGCCACACCAGCGTGTCATGGCATTCATAATTACGATGATGGGGGTGAGGATGATGGTCCTGCGACGAGACATGACCAGATTCACGTGCGGGGCGCCAGCGTTCCATGTGCATTTTCGCTCTGCCACACCAACGTGTCAGGATATTCGTCATTCAAGACGATGTCTTGCTTCGTCGACAGACGCAAAACATGCAATTGAAACGTCTGGGGCGCATAAGTCGGCAGCGTCCGTTGATACCTTTTGCCTTGGGCAGAGGCCAAGCGGGTCGCGCGCGCGTGCCCAGAGCCAGGAGGGGGAGGGAAGGAGGAGCCCCACACCCGTTAGCGCAGCAGAGAGTGCACTCCATGATGACGAAACGCACAACAACGGGCGCGGCCTCGAACTGCTTAGAGTATAAAATGTCAATGGCGACGGCACAGGCATGCATGAACTCACTCGCTTTAGGGGTGCGCTCAAGAGACGGCCAGAGATGGGGAAGAAAATTGAAAGGCGCAACATGCCCCCACTCCGGTGGGGGCGAGGGGAGGAGCTCCCTCAGGAGGGGGATCACAACCGGACAGGTGACATAGTGAGAGATATTGTCGGCCCCTAAATTGCAGCACCCCAGAAACACAAGGCCCAGTGGCCTGTCTGAAACGCTTCGTAGTTGGCCAAGCATTGAACACGGCTTTCAGAAGGGATGTAAAAATAAAACTGGGCAGCCTCCTCGCTAGAATATTAAGCCTCAGAACCGTCAGTTGAGCATCTTGGGGCGTAGCATGTGGTAGCCAATAGCGAAGACGAGCAAGGACAATGTGATTGATGAAATGATGGGGCTGACGACGAACAATAAACTTCGTGATCCTACTATGCAGCTTTTTCGGGGGCTCGTGGACCGGGGCATCTGGGATTCTGATGCACTGGCTATACTCGATAAGCATGTTCCAGAAGATAGAATTCAGGAAGTGCGGGTTCCACTTATACGTTAGGGTCCTGTTGTCGTCTTCCTGGGCAGCATTATACATGGAGCGCATAGCATGGAACTCTTCCGAGCGGATGGCACAGCGTAGCATGGGCGCACGACAAAGGGTTTCCATAGAGCGACACTGCACAGGAAGACCAAGTTCTTTGAGATGGAACATGGCCGTGGGAGGAAAAGCATGCCGCGGCGCACGAGGAAGCTTTTGGTGCGCCTCTCGTTCTGAACGAACGAGTTCCTTAGACGGCAGGTAGAACTGCCCAACATGCGATGTGACAGGGACGACGTAGGTGTTGAAAGCCTGCGCGGACTGGATGAAGCTCAGCCCCAGGCGCCGCGCGCCCTCTGTCCTGCTCCTAATTTTCACTGCAACAGGCTGCCAGGCGTCAAGAAAACCACGCTCACCGACCTGAATTCCCAGGAGTTTGCCAGACCTCTGAATCTGATAACGGGAAACATCAAGCCCCCGACCACGGAAGGCCTCCAGGACATCCTTTTTCTCCACCAAATTCAGAACAACAATGACACATTTCTTATAGTTAAGCGTGAGCCGAGTTACTTTGCCTGACAACACAAGCCTTGCCAATACCTGCGGCAGTGTCTTGCAGAGGTTGCGTGCGACGAAGTAAATGTCGTCGGCGAAGGCGCCGATCTGAAATGCGAGACGCTCCTGCAGCTGTATTACGTAGCGGAGCACTGGACCCAGCACAAGCGCAAAGAGCACACCACTGAGCGGACATCCCTGTTTTATCCATCGAAAGGAATAGAAAACATGCCCCCCTCCACCCCATACTATTGAAGCCCATATATCGTCATATAGTTCCTCTATCGCATTGGTGAGAAAGGGTGGCAATTTCATACGAATCAGTACGCAATTGATCCAGCTACAAAAACACTCGGGAAGGCGCTCTTAAAACCGAAGAGCGTGAAGCCGCACTCCGTGTGCCTATAGACGGTGCCCCAAAGCGTGAGCAGACCATCCATGTTTATGACATTGTCATTCATCATCCTCCCCTTGACGAACCCCCTCTGGACGATGTGGCAGGTTTCAGCAGCGACACGATTTAATGCCGAAGCGATGGCGGAGCTGAGGAGCTTGTTATCAGCATTCGAAAGCGATAGCGGTCGAACGACATGTGGATCACGAACCTCCCCCCTCCCTGGACAACATCTCCTTTCGGCAAAAACACAGCCGTGCAGTGGTAAAGCTGGGGGGCGACCATGCCACCAGACATGGTGTGGCAGTGCAGGGCATATAGCGCAGCACGCGTCTTCTTACCTGTCCTTTGCCAAGCGGAATAGGGAACACCATCGGGGCCCGTGGCTGTGTCACGCTTGAAATCGATCAAGCCGTTGAAATGCCCCTCGGTCAGAACCCAGTCGAATCTCTGGTGGCTACTGGTGACATATTGAGGCCCCGCACCGTCGACCTCCTGGATGTACTGAAATAGAACATGCTCAGACCCAAGACAACCTTCGTCTTCATTGTCAAAGACTTTGCCCCAGTAGTCAGCCAGAAGCCGAGGAGCCTCATCAGGGTCAGTGTGGACCTCTCCCTGAGGACCTCGAACTCCAACAAGCTTAATACGTGGCCGCCGTGCAGCCCATGCAAGAGAGGGACGCTTGACTCGACGAATGGCCTGCTCAGCAGCTTCCGAACCTAGCTCATTGTTCTCGCGCACCTCCCTCTCCTCCTCCTGGTACTCCTCGCGCGTCGTGGAACTGAGATGCTCATGGAATCGCCCTTGATCGAGCCAGGTCATCGTCTCGGGGTTAAAAAAACGCGAAGAGGTGCCTGTAACCCAGACAGGCACGCCGAGCATGATAGCAGCTGCCAGACCGCGCCGCACGGACAAGCTGGAGACAGCAGGCTGCCTTCTCTGGCCGCGTGCGGGCGCCTGAGATCTCGACATGCCTCCGAGTGTGGCCAGCGACAATGTGAAATATCTCTATAATTTCCTGCACAGCAGTGGGGGGATGCGGCGAAAGCCCAGTGGTAGCGATAAGGTCCTCGACAAACTCACCGAACTGCGGGTGCTTGGCCACCGGCGGGGGTATAAAGCCTTGACCTGCAACTGCAGGCCGCGGAGCATGCAGGCAAAGAAAGACTGGAACGTGGTCAGAGGGCTTGCCCCTGTCTGTAACCTCCCAGAGGACTCCAGTATTAGGCCGATAATCTAGTAGAGTGACAGTGTCAGCGTTGTAGTATAGTTATGCGATCGAGACGAGCGTATGTCAACTTATTGCGTATGAATGCACGATGAGTATAGGCTGGTTGTTCGACTTCGGAGTAATGGAGAAAGAGATAGACAAATATGGTAGCTAAACGTGATGGCGATGTCTTGGGAACAGGTGGTTCAAGATAGCGTCTGCATTCTCCAAGTTCATGGAAATTAAAGTCCCCGAGCAGAATACTCATAGCCTGGAACTGCGGGAGCAAGGAACGAGAAAGAGAATGGAGAATACCGCGCGTTGCTCGTTCAGACCACTCAGGATCCAGATGGACACTCGTAACCTGCAATGCACCTTTCGGGCCCTGGAGAGTATTCGTGAGAATGCGACCTGCCACGAGCGCGTGCGAATCTATCATCGTGAACTGTTCGGCGAGCTCTTCCCTGACCAGCAGCACTGTACCTCCAGCATGGGCCTCCTGAATGAAGGAACCGAAGGCTCGGAATCTCGGAAAGTCGCGGGTCAGAGTCTCAAGGTCCCCTTCCTGACCATGGGTATCCTGTGCAACAATTACATCCATCTTCCGTGAAATGCTGGCCAGAGCTTTAAATTTAGGCGCACCGTGCTTGCGAGAGGCAGAAAGGGAGTGGAAAAGAATCTGGGCATTCCAGGTGCATGCTCGAAGCGGCTGCGCAAGCAAGAATGGTTTTGTGGACGCTTCTGGTCCACGCGAATCTGTGCTATCTACTGTACTCCATGTTGAGCTGGAACATTGTGTCGATGGGGTGGCCGAGGGACAGGTACTGGCCGAAAGAGAAGCGCATGAGTCTCCGACTACGCTGGTAGTGCTTTCATGCTCCCAAAAAGATTGGCCACGATTGTCATCGGCGCTCGACGAGTATGCCAGCTGCTCCTCCTAGATGTAGGCGGCCTTGTTCTGGGCGTCCTCCATAATCCTGTTCAGCTTGTCGGTGTCCAGGGAGAAGAAAGAGACAGTGTCTTGATCTATGTCGAACGTGAACGACGCATGGTTGACGTCCGAGCAGCTGACCAGCGGCCAAACATCATTCCCATCTGACCAGTGAATCGTGCCCTTGTACCCGTTGATGATGGGCTTCGAACCTGCAGTGTACCGTGGGCGGGCTCCGAATAGCTCGATGATGGGGTCCCATACCTTGCTGAGCGCCCTCTGTGTGGTCCTGACGTCTTTCGGCAGGTCAGATCTGGCCTTCATGTAGTGCATCGATCCGTCTCGCGGGTCCATCCACTGATTGTCCGAGTTGTTGAAAACCTCCGTGCACTCCTTCGCCATGGCTTCGCTGGAGAAGGTGAGGGAGTAGCTCTGGCTGATGCAATGGTACTGCGGCGTAACATTGTTCATCATGACCGGCGTCAGGATGTTGTCCTTCCACGATGCAAAATGTGCTTGTCTCATGCTTGCTGAAATCGCACGAGGGAATGTGCCGATCCAGCGTCGACACTTGTCATATTGATAAGATCGCGAATTGTGCCAATTGGGTGATGCATTCTCCGATGCTGACGTGCGCTGGATTTTGGCGGCTGGCTCAGTAAGCCGACTGGCCCATGTACTACCATCTGCAGATCCTCCAGCTGAGCTTGTTGCTGAGGTCGATGCTTCATGCTGAAGACGAGCGATGGCGGCACTATGCTTCTGTAGCGTTTCCCGAATCTGGACTATGTGATGTGTCTGCGCCGTCATGCCAGCGTTCTGCTCGGCAATCTTCCGCTCCAGCCCCTGGGACAGTTGCGCGAACTGCGTGGCGAAGGTCTGCGTGAGCGTGGTGCCCAGGGAGTCGATCTGCGCTTTCATGGAAACCTCTAGGGCCGCCTGGACTTGCCGCACGATTTCCTCGGCCATGGCAGAAACTGGACTGGGATGAAAAAAAATGGGGTTGTGTCCGCTCGGGCTCGCACCCGAATTGCCCTCTGAAGAGAGCTGCCCACTCAATGAGATGTGAAAGTAAGTACTCCCCAGTACCCACCACACCCGCCTTGAGCCAAAATGGCAACGGAACACCCGCCTTGAGCCAAAATGGCAACGGAGGGGAGGGAAGGAGGAGGAGGAGGAGGAGGAGGAGGAGGAGGATTGGCCTCACTGGGGAGGGGTGCCCCTGAGATCCGACGTTGCGCCATCGCTGAGCGCGAAGCGCCAGCAGCGTTTTGCGCGCCCAAGTTTGGCCACCCCGCGTCCCCCGTGAAGCCGCGCGCTCAAGGTCACTCTTGCGCATGGTCACTCTTGCGCGTAGCCGAAGGGAGCCGCCGTCTTCCCAGCTGGGCCTCCTCCGATGGATCGCCTCGCTTAGGGGCTGCGGGTCTGGTTCTGGCCCTTCAGGGGAGGAGGATGGGAAGGAGGAGGAGGAGGAGGAGGAGGAGGAGGAGGAGGAGGAGTGGTATGTGTATGTGTACGATGCGTGTGCGGCTATATCGGGACGTGTCTCATGTGGGTGCCCACTATGTCGCGCACACGCCTCAATGGACGCTGCAGTGATCACGCCAGGCGCCCACTAGCGTTGTATGGTGTGTGTGTTATGTGTGCGAGTGTGTGCATGCGCGCGGCCGTATGTAGACGCGTGTCTCATGTACTTGCCGTGCACGCGTTGAGCGCGGGTGAGGAGAGGAAGGAGGAGAGAGGAGATGAGGTGTGAGGTGAGGTGAGACGCGAGTGCGCCGCGGCAGGGAAGAAAACCAGAACCCCACGAACCATGTGGGGAACAAAACCTTGAGGACCTCTGTTGTCGAGCCCCCGCCAGAGGAGACTGCGGCGAGCAGCACCGGCGGTGGCCCCCCCCCCGAGGCCGGCGGGCCCCGGCCAGCGGCCTGGGGCGTCGCCGGCGCGCCGCCCGCCAGGTCAGCGCGCATCTCCTGCCGGGGCCGCCCTCGTCCTCGCCCCCCTGCTCTCGTGCAGCAGGAGCTCGGTCACAAGGAGCCCTCCACAGGAAACCCAACCCTGAGACCCCAAGGCGTCCCTTGGTTTTTGGTGTGGGAACGTCGCGTTTTTCACAGCAAGACCATCGAAGCCCAAGAAACCCGGGCACCCTGGAGGCAAGCAGGGTGTTTCTTGGCATAGGTCTCCATTGTGCTCTCTCGTCCCCCAGCCTCCTTCTACTCTGAAGGGGCCCTGGGGCACACAAATAGATGAGCACAAACCCCAAGGCTCCCCCCATGTTCCATATTCTCTGGATGTCCGTCTTCCCCTCCACCTCCCACGTGTTCCACGTGATCTGGGGGATCGAGGAGATCGAGGACTATTTGTGCTTGTGTGTTTCTTCCCGCCTGATCCTCGCCGTGGTGCCCCCGTTTCCCCTCCTGCTCCTCCTCCTCCTCCTCCTGCTCCTCCTCCACTTCCTCCTTCTCCTCCTTTTTCTCCTCCTTCCTCTTCCTCATCCTCCTCCTCGTCCTCGTCCTCGTCCTCCTCAGGCGGACAAGGGACGAGGAGGAGGAGTAGGAGGAGGAGGCGGAGAAGGCGGACCAACTCGGGGCCGGAACGTGATATGATATGAGGTGGAGCCTGTCCGCTACAGCGCCTCAGCCCTCGAAGAGGAGGAGAAGGACGAGGAGGACGAGGAGGTCGAGGAGGAGGAGGATGAGAGGAGACGTACGTAGGAAGAGGACCAACTCCTCTTCCGATCCGAAGAAACGCCGCCGACGACGCGACGGCGGCGAGGGGGCCGACCAGTCCTCGCAGACCTTGGCAAGCGGGCTCTCCGCCATCTCGGCCACGAGCTTCGCCCTTCCTGGCTCTCAGGGAGGGGCCCAGAGAGGGAGGAGGGAAGAACAATCCTGCTGCCCTGCTGCCCTTCCTTCTCCTCTTCACTCTTCCTCCTCCTCCTCCTCCTCCTCCGTCTGTTCCTCCTCCTCCTCCTCCTCCTCCTCCTCCTCCTCCTGATCCTCCTCATCTTCACTCCTCCTCCTCCTCCTCCTCCTCTTCCTCCTCCTCCTCCTCCTCCTCCTCCTCCTCCCCTTCCTTTTCGCTCCTCCTCCTCCTCCTCTTCCTCCTCCTCCTCTATTTTTCCATTTGAGCAACTCCTCCCTCGCACCAGGGAAGCCAGTTGAAAGGGCGGGCCGGGCGTTTCGCCCGAGACTTCCTCACCATTTATAACCCTGAAGCCGTTTAAAAATTGGCAACAAATTCACGCATGGAAGGGGGGTGGTTTTCAAAATGTCGTTCTCGCCTTAGCGGCGCACGCACTCGTCTTAAACATTCGCAAGAGTTTTACATTGAGGGCGGTTCGTTTTCAAAATGTGGCTCTCGTTTTAGCGCCGCGCACATCCGGCTAAAAAAATGCAAGATCTTCACGAATTGAGGGCGGTTCGTTTTCAAAATGTGGCTCTCGCTTTAGCGCCGCGCGAACCCGTCGAAACAATTGCTAGCGATTCACGGGGTGAGGACGGTTCGATTTCAAAATGTGGCTCTCGCCTTAGCGCCACGCACACTCGTCTTCGAACATTGTAAGAGTTTCATGGGTTCAGGGCAATTCGTTTTCAAAATATGGCTCTCGCCTTAGCGCCGCGCTTACTCGTTTCAAAACTTGCACGAACATCACGGATTCCCATGGTCAACGACCCAGAAAATGTGCTGGAAGGACTCAGGATTGTGAGGGTGCAGCGTTTACGATGATTCTCGGTGTTGACGTCACAAGAACGGTTCTCTGGCACGATTTAGGATCGCCAAGACGCAACAATCCAGTTAGATCTGTGCCGTTGGAGTCCCGATCATGGTGTTTTTGGCACGCCTCAGGGTCTCCAAACAATTGTTTCCCAACGAGGCAGTTCACTCAGTGGACATGAACCCTTGTAGGGGCCCATGGAGAGGGAGCTTGGGGGGAGGGTGTATTCCAGCATCGTTGAGGAGTCTTGGGTTTACACTGGTCTCCCTCCTCCCCCCCCTCCCTCTCCGCCGCAGCCATTTTGGCTCGAGCCCCGCGTCCCCTCTCTAGAAATGGATAATTATTCTCTCCAAAGCGCTCGAGCCGAAACGATATCGGCCCGTCCAACATGTCTCTCGGGAGGCTGCAAATCTATCCAGCCCTCCCGGCCTTCCGCGCTCCGTCCGCGCGGGAGGCCGCCGACTCTCGCGGCCGGCACAATGTCAGTGGAGCGTGGCGATCCACCACTCCTTAGAATCAAAAGCGCGCGGCCAAACGCCGCCGCCAGCTCAAGCGCTCTGAGCGATGTCTCAATCACCACTCATCCATCCAGCGCTGCCCGCAGGGCCAGTCGGCTCCGACCTGCTCTCGCCGCGAACCCCATCGCCGCCAGGAACTTCTTAATCAGGGGCCCGTCCAGGTGCTTCGTACCGATGTCACTGATGTTCTCGAGACCTGCGATCTTGTTGACGCGCAGCTTCTTCTGCTGCACAGCCCTCTGCGGCCACGGCAGAGGTGTATATAGGTGTCGAGCTCGTCCGACTCCACGACGTTCTGCGATGCCCCTGCCCGCCGTCGCGTCGCGCTTCAGCACGATCTCGAGGTCTACACCCATGTCCTTTGCGAGAGTCTTGAGGCCGAGCCCGATACTGCCGCCCTTCACCAGCGCGTGGAACTCCGCTTCTCCAGTAGATAGAGCATTGAACCCTTGGGTTGTCGAGCTGCTTCTAATCCAATGCTTCCCAATCATCACCGTCCACGATGAAGTAGACTTACGTGTTCTCAGGCAGCCTGCGAAGTCACTGTCCGTATAGACTTGAGCAACTCGCCGATCTGCCTGCCGTGGATACTCGACCACCAGCCTCGGGGTACCTACGAGGTACCGACCGATCCGTTTCATGGCCTGCCACCCGCCAATCGTCGGATCCTGCATCGCTCAAGCTGTTTCCTTCGCCGCGTACTGCAAATCAGGCCGATCCTGCGCCAGTCATTGGATGCGCATGCACACCGAGCGGTAGATGGCCCGCTCTCGTCCTTGTAGTGCTTCTCCATCCAGCTCCTGCCTCTTGATCCCCGGCGTGACCACTGGCTTGCTCTCCTTGCCTTGCAGGCCCAGCTGGGCCAGGATGATCTCCACGTGCCTCGGGTCCGCCTCGTATTCGATCTTCTCCACGTCGTTGCCGTTCGGCCTGACCCACCTCACGATGCGATTCAGCACCACGATCTCGTCGATGTCGCCGCTCTGCGGGTGAGGTCCCAGAACCCCTCGTACCTTCACGGTCAGGTGCTCGCCGAGGTTCTCCGTGAAAGCCTTTGAATCCTTTCGCCCACCGAGCACCACGAAATCGTCGCCGTGCCTCCAAACGACCAGCTTGCCAACCTGGTAGATGCAAGGCGAGAACTCGCCCTGCTTCGACTTCAGGATCCTCACCATGATGTCCTCCACCTTCAGGTCGAATGATGAGCCGGCATCTCTCAGCCCATACATGGCCTTCAGCAGCAGCCAGCACTCGTCATCCTTGCACTCTAGATCCTCCGCTGGCGCCTTCAAGTACACTGGCCTCTGCAGCTCCGAGTGTAGATGCGCTCTTGAGATATCGATGAAGGTCAGCACTCGATCTTCATGCCGCCCTGTCATCGCCATAGACAGAATCATCCTCAGGCCCTCCAGCGGCGGGGTCGCCGCGAAGGTCGCCGCAGCGTCCTCAGGCCCAAGGGTGCTCAGCTTCCGCGTCTCTTTCGCCACCAACCGACTCCGTAGTTCTGGTTTCTGATCATCGCCCTTGTTGGTGTCGACCCAGCCGCTTGGAAGCGGCTTGGTTCCCGTCGCTTGCAGCGCCTCGGAAATCTTTCTCCTCTCAAACACTCCGAGCCTGCTCATGTAACCCAGCTCGTCCATGCGCGCGTTCTTGACGCCTACCGGGTCCAGCACCGCACCGCTGATCCCGTCGTAGAAGGTCGCCATCTCCTCCTCGGTCGCCTGGTCCAGAATCTCTGGCTCCTCCGCGGTCTGACCAACTTCGATCGCATGGATCCCTTTACCGATCTTCAGCTCGTTCCTGATGCCCTTCAGGATTGCCTTCGCCAGCCCTAAGGGGTACTTCTCAGCCGCCTTCGCCCTCCTCTCCAGGAGGTGCACATGCTCGTGGGGGCCGTCACACACGATCCCCACCTGCTTCGCCACCTCGCGGCTATTCGTCATCCAGCCCGTCGGCTTCGCCACGAGGCCCTCCGAGCCGTCCGGCCAGTATGACTTGGCTCCGAACACGCACTGGCTGCCCTTGACCACTATGACGCCTGGCAGCTCCCTGATGCTCTTGATGCGCTCCTCTTTCCAGCTTGACGCCGTCCAAGGGTGCTCGAACAGGAACCACTTCCCCCTCGAATGCTGGTGAGCCGCCAGCTCCATACAGAAGAAGCCCAGGAAGACCTTGCACTCCGCGAGCAGCCTCTGAAACTCCGCCGACCCCAGAGGCGTGTGAGGAAAAGAGACAAGCTTTGCCCAACATTCCCCAACATGGACCCATACTCTTCTCCGTGCCCTGCCCACACGACAAGTGCTGTCTCCGCCACCTCGCTACCTCGCCCCCCTCCTGGGCGAGGGCCAACCGACCGACATCCCCACCCTCTGGAGCCTCTAGTTTTGGGACCCCCCACCCCACTAGATTTCTCGCCCAAAACCGACCGATACCCCCCACCGCGCCCCCCACAACGCCCCGGCATTCCCACCCCATGGAGCCTCTGTTCTTGGGGCCCCCCACCCCACCATTTCTCGCCCAAAACCGACCGATACCCCCCACCGCGCCCCCCACCACGCCCCGGCACTCCTGCCCCATGGAGCCTCTGTTCTTGGGCCTCTGACCGATACCCCCCACCGCGCCCCCCACCACGCCCCGGCACTCCCACCCCATGGAGCCTCTGTTCTTGGGACCCCCCACCCCACCATTTCTCGCCCAAAACCGACCGATACCCCCCACCGCGCCCCCCACCACGCCCCGGCACTCCCCCCCATCTGTTCTTGTGACCCCCCCACCCCACATTCTCGCCGAAATCCGACCCGATACCCGACCACGGCCCCCACCAAGCCCCTGGCATACCACCCATGGAGCCTCTGTTCTTGGGACCTCCCACCCCACCATTTTCTCGCCCAAACCGACCGATGCCCCCCACCGCGCCCCCCACCACGCCCCGGCACTCCCACCCCATGGAGCCTCTGTTCTTGGGACCTCCCACCCCACCATTTCTCCCCCAAAACCGACCGATACCCTTCACCGCGCCCCCCACCACGCCCCGGCACTCCCACCCCATGGAGTCTCTGTTCTTCGGACCCCCCACCCCACCATTTCTCGCTCAAAACCGACCGATACCCCTCACCGCGCCCCCCACCACGCCCCGGCACTCCCACCCCATGGAGCCTTTGTTCTTGGGGCCCCCCACTCCACCATTTCTCGCCCAAAACCGACCGACACCCCCCACCGCGCCCCCCACCACGCCCCGGCAGTCCCACCCCATGGAGCCTCTGTTCTTGGGACCCCCCACCCCACCATTTCTCGCCCAAAACCGACCGATACCCCCCACTGCGCCCTCCACCACGCCCCGGCACTCCCACCCCATGGAGCCTCTGTTCTTGGTACCCCCCACCCCACCATTTCTCGCCCAAAACCGACCGATACCCTCCACCGCGCCCTCCACCACGCCCCGGCACTCCCACCCCATGGAGCCTCTGTTCTTGGGACCCCCCACCCCACCATTTCTCACCCAAAACCGACCGATACCCCCCACCGCGCCCCCCACCACGCTCCGGCACTCCCACCCCATGAAGCCTCTGTTCTTGGGACCCCCCACCCCACCATTTCGCGCCCAAAACCGACCGATACCCCCCACCGCGACCCCCACCACGCTCGGCACTCCCACCCCATGAAGCCTCTGTTTCTTGGGCCCCCCACCCCACATTTCTCGCCCAAAACCGACGATGACCCCCCACCGCGACCTCCACACGCCCGGCACTCCACCCAATGAGCCTCTGTTCTTGGTACCACCACCCCACCATTTCTCGCCAAAACCGACCGGATACCCTCCACCGCGCCCTCCACCACGCCCCGGCATTCCCACCCCATGGAGCCTCTGTTCTTGGGACCCCCCACCCCACCATTTCTCGCCCAAAACCGACCGATACCCCCCACCGCGCCCCCCACCACGCCCCGGCACTCCCACCCCATGGCGCCTTTGTTCTTGGGACCCCCCACCCCACCATTTTCGCCCAACACCGACCGATAATCCCTACGCGCCCCCACCACGCCCCGGCACTCCCACCCCATGGAGCCTCTGTTCTTGGGACCCCCCACCCCGCCATTTCTCACCCAAAACCGACCGATACTCCCCACTGCGCCCCCCACCACGCCCCGGCACTCCCACCCCATGGAGCCTCTGTTCTTGGGACCCCTCACCCCGCCATTTCTCGCCCAAAACCGACCGATACCCCCCACCGCGCCTCCCACCACGCCCCGGCACTCCCACCCCATGGAGCCTCTGTTCTTGGGACCCCCGACCCCCACAATTTCTCGCCCAAAACCGACCGATACCCCCCACCGCGCCCCCCGCCACGCCCCGGACCTCTCACCCCATGGAGCCTCTGTTCTTGGGACCCCCCACCCCACCATTTCTCACCCAAAACCGACCGATACCCCCCACCGCGCCCCCCACCACGCCCCGGCACTCCCACCCCATGGAGCCTCTGTTTCTTGGGACCCCCCACCCCACCATTTCTCGCCCAAAACCGACCGATACCCCCCACCGCGCCCTCCACCACGCCCCGGCATTCCCACCCCATGGAGCCTCTGTTCTTGGGACCCCCCACCCCACCATTTCTCACCCAAAACCGACCGATACTCCCCACTGCGCCCCCCACCACGCCCCGGCACTCCCACCCCATGGAGCCTCTGTTCTTGGGACCCCTCACCCCGCCATTTCTCGCCCAAAACCGACCGATACCCCCCACCGCGCCTCCCACCACGCCCCGGCACTCCCACCCCATGGAGCCTCTGTTCTTGGGACCCCCGACCCCCACAATTTCTCGCCCAAAACCGACCGATACCCCCCGCCGCGCCCCCCCCCACGCACCGCTACTCTTCAACCATGGAGCCTCTGTTCTTGGACCCCCCACCCGATAACCATTTCTCCCCCCCCCCCTAAAAAAATACCCCCCCAAAAAAAAACAAAAAAAAACCCAGTGTAACCGAATTTTTTTTTTTACCCCCCCACCGCGCCCCCACCACGACCCGGCATCTTTCTACACCCCATGGAGCCTCTGTTCTTGGGACCCCCACCCACCATTTTTCTCACACACACAAAAACCGACCGTAACCCAGCCCCTTTCCACCGGCACCCTCACCGCACCGGCCTCGCCAATCCATGGAGCCTCTGTTCTTGCGGACCCACCACACACAGATCAGTTTCTCTCCCAAAACCGACCGATACCACAGCGCCGTCCCCACCACCCACGCCCCCGGCCACTCCCACCCCATGGCCCGCCTTGTTTGTTAGGACCCCCACTCCAACCCCATGGAGACTCTGTTTTGGGGACCCCACCCCCACCCACTCCTCGCCCAAAAACGACCACACACCCCCTCACCACGCCCCCCAACACGCCCTGGCACCTCCCACCCATGGAGCGACCGACACCCCCACCACGCCCCCCACCACGCCCCAGCACTCCCACCCCATGGACCCTTTGTTTTTGCGACCCCCCACCCCACCATTTCTCGCCAAAAACCGACCGACACCCCCCACCATGCCCCCCACCACGCCCCGGCACTCCCATCCCATGGACCCTTTGTTTTTGGGACCCCCCACCCCACCATGTCTCGCCCAAAACCGACCGACACCCCCCACCACGCCCCCCACCACGCCCCGGCACTCCCACCCCATGGACTTTCTGTTTTTGGAACCCCCCCACCCCACCATTTCTCACCCAAAACCGATTGACACCCCCCGCCACGCCACCCACCACGCCCCGGCACTCCCACCCCATGGAGACTCTGTTTTTGGGACCCCCACCCCACCATTCCTCGCCAAACCGACCGACACCCCTATCACCAACGCCACCACACGCCACCAGCACTCCCACCCATGGGATCTTCTGTTTAGTGACCCCCACCCACCTTTCTCACCCTTAAAACCGAATTGACACCTCCCCCACCACGCCCGCACACGCCCGGCAATCCACCCATGGACCCTTTGTTTTTGGGATCCCTCACCCCACTCATTTCCTTTAGACAAAACGACCGACACACCCCACCACGCCCCCACCACGGCCGCACTCCCAACCCATGGAGTCTCTGTTTTTTGGGCCACCCCCTCACCATTCTCGCCAAACGAACAAACCCCCCACCACGCCCACCACACACCCCGGCACTCCCACCCCATGGAGACTCTGTTTTTGAAACCCCCCACCCCACCATTTCTCGCCCAAAACCGACCGACACCCCCCACCACACCCCCCACCACGCCCCGGCACTCCCACCCCATGGAGCCTCTGTTTTTGGGATCCCCCCCCCCCAGCCTCTCTCGCCCAAAACCGACCGACACCCCCCACCACGCCCCCCACCACGCCCCGGCACCCCCCCCCATGGAGCCTCTGTTTTTCGGACCCCCCACCCCACCATTTCTCGCCCAAAACCGACCGACACCCCCAACTACGCCCGGGCACTCCCCCCCCATGGAGCCTCTGTTTTTGGGGCCCCCCACACCATATAATTCTGCTTCCCACAAACGACGACACCCCCCACCCACGTCTCCCCCACGCCTCCGGCACTCCGCCACCCATAGAGGCCTTTTGTTTTTGGTGACCCCCCACCACCACCATATCGGCCAAACACCGGACCGGACACAATCAGAAAAACCCTCACACGCCCCGGCACTCACACACCCATGGAGACTCGTTTTGGGAATACCACCCCACCATTTCTCGCCCAAAACCGACCGACATCCCCCACCACGCCCCCCACCACGCCCCGGCACTCCCACCCCATGGAGCTTCTGTTTTTGGGACCCCCCACCCCACCGATGTCCTCCGTCCTTCCTCTTTTCCCTTTCCTCGTCCTCCCATGCTCCTTCCAGGTGCGCCCCTTTTTCAGGCCGGACACTAAAAAGCCTCCTTTCCTCTTGTGCTCGCCGCGCACAGCTCCCGCGCTGCCCTGGCATAACCACTACTTCACTTTCTGCCTCTTCCCGGCCATGGCATAATTACGTTCCGCGATTTCTTTCTCCTTGCATTCTTCGTCCTCGCCACATGCGTTGCACCGTTGCAGCCCATTTGATTTTTTCGTCGCCCGCTTGGCCAACCAGCGGCCGAATTCAATCTTCGGGAACACGCCCTTGCAGGCTACGCATTTCCAACATCCGCGTTGCACTCTCGCTCTCTCGGTGCAACGCATGCACTTCCGGTCCTGATCAGCCACGTTGGCCCACATGCGACCCGAAAAGAACTCGCGTGGTTGACATTTCCCGCACTCCACGCAAACTTTGGCATTCTTCCGCCCTTCCGTCAGCCGGTTTGCATTTGCAGCTTCGATGCAACGCATGCACTTGCGGTCCTGAGCAGCCACGTCGCCCCACATGCGACCAGAAAAGAACTCGCGCCGCTGAGACTTCCCACGCTCCGCGCAAATCTTCGAACACTTCCTAGATTGTGCGTTCCGCTCTGCAGCCTCGGTGTCGACGCACGCGGTACACACTACCGACACTCTGTCCGTGTGGTCCAACTGGTACCTGGAAAACTCTGCCTTGTTCTTCGACTTCCCGCACTTTGAGCATACGACCGTTTTTTCAGCCTCCGCCCGCGCCTTCTCCTCCTTTCGCAGCAACTTCACACACGCCTTGCATGTGGGTTCGTCGTTGACCCGTTCCGCTTTAGAAAACTCACGCGGCAGCTTCTGGTGGCCACAGCGCGAACACTTCAGGTGCTTCTTCAGCTCCTAGCACTCCAGGCACACTCCCCCTTTACATCGGGAGTTTCCTGCCTTGTCCCACTGAAACTCCGCGAACGCTGCCTCGTACTTCCGCTCGTCGCACACATAACACATTCGCCTCTCGGGGCAGTCCACGCAACGCCGTGACGTCAACTTCGAGCTGTGGAGCTGGGAAGCGTGGAAAGCGCTCTCGCCCTTCCAATAAAAGCACTCCATGCACTGCCACGGCGTACCAATGCTCTTTTTGCCTTCCAAGCACACCGTGCACACGCGGAGTCCGTCGTCCCGGCACCACTGCCCGCGCGCATACTGGTTCTTGTACTTCACCGACGAGCACACCGCG
>CAUYUJ010002169.1:282757-435257 GCA_963575745.1 Prorocentrum cordatum
TTGCCCCTGCTGAAAATGTGGCCCAGGAATGGGAGTTCTGGGAAGTCGAAGAGCACGAAGTTGCCTACAGTTGGCTACGGGCATTCAAAATGTGGCCCGGGAATTGAGTTCTGGGAACTCGAAGAGCTCGAAGTGGCCTACAGTTGGCTCCGGGCATTCAAAATGTGGCCCGGGAATGGAGTTCTGGGAACTCGAAGAGCACGAAGTGGCCTACAGTTGGCTCCGGGCATCCAAAATGTGGCCCGGGAATGGAATTCTGGGAACTCGAAGAGCACGAAGTGTTTGACTGTTGCATCCGGCCCTCCAGAATGTGGCCCGGGAATGGCGTTCTGGGAACTCGAAGAGCACGAAGTGTGTGACTGTTGCATCCGGTTATTCTAAAGGTGGCCCGGGAATGGCGTTCTGGGATCTCGAAGAGCACGAAGTGTGTGACTGTTGCATCCGGCTATTCAGAATGAGCCTGGGAATGGAGTTCTGGGAAGTCGAAGAGCACGAAGTGTGTGACTGTTGGTGAAAAACGAAGTGGACTCAACCCGCCCGGCAACTCCCAACACCTGCCCGGACCCCCCTGTGGAGTGATCTGTGAGCTTTTTTTAGCCCATTAGAAACCTATCAGTCTACGCTGTTAGGTAATTATCCCGGCAAAGCAACCTAACAGCGATGTGTAGAAGCATATCTGAAAGCATTCCCCTTAAGATTCAGATGAAAATCCAGTTGTCGAATTCTGCTGTTCTCGCAGTCGTAGTCGCATTCGCGATGACAGTCGCAACGGCAACGGCAGTCGCAGTCACAGCCTCAGCCTCAGCCTGCCTCCTCCTCTTCCTCTTTCTCCTGCTCCTCCTCCTCCTCCTCCTGCTCCTCTTCCTCCTGCTCGTCCTCGTTCTCGTCCTCCTCGTCTTGCTCGCCCTCCTCCTCCTGGTGCTCTCTCCTCCTCCTCCTCCTCCTCCTCCTCCTCCTGGTGGTCCTCGTTCTCCTCCTCCTGGTGCTCTCCCCCCCCCTCCTCCTCCTCGTCCTCCTCCTCCTCCTCCTCCTCCTCGTCCTCCTCCTCCTCTTCCTCCTCCTCCTCCTCCTCCTCCTCCTCCTCCTCCTGGTAGTCCTCCCCCTCCCCTCCTCCTCCTCCTCCTCCTCTTCCTGGTCGTCCTCGTTCTCGTCCTCCTCGTCTTGCTCGTCCTCCTCCTCCTGGTGTCTCCTCCTCCTCCTCCTCCTCCTCCTCCTCCTCCTCCTCCTGGTGGTCCTCGTTCTCCTCCTCCTGGTACTCTCCCCCCCCCTCCTCCTCCTCCTCGTCCTCGTCCTCCTCCTCCTCCTCCTCCTCCTCCTCCTCCTCCTCCTCCTGGTACTCCTCCCCCTCCTCCTCCTCCTCCTCCTCCTCCTCTTCCTGGTCGTCCTCCTCCTCCTGGTCGTCCTCCTCCTCCTGCTCGTCCTCCTCCTCCTCCTGCTCGTCCTTCTTCTCCTGCTCCTCCTGCTCCTCGTCCTGCTCCTGCTCGTCCTCGTCCTCCTGGTCTTGCTCGTCCTCCTCCTCGTCGTGCTCTTGCCCCTGCTGAAAATGTGGCCCAGGAATGGGAGTTCTGGGAAGTCGAAGAGCACGAAGTTGCCTACAGTTGGCTACGGGCATTCAAAATGTGGCCCGGGAATGGAGTTCTGGGAACTCGAAGAGCACGAAGTGGCCTACAGTTGGCTCCGGGCATTCAAAATGTGGCCCGGGAATGGAGTTCTGGGAACTCGAAGAGCACGAAGTGGCCTACAGTTGGCTCCGGGCATCCAAAATGTGGCCCGGGAATGGAGTTCTGGGAACTCGAAGAGCACGAAGTGTGTGACTGTTGCATCCGGCCCTCCAGAATGTGGCCCGGGAATGGAGTTCTGGGAACTCGAAGAGCACGAAGTGTGTGACTGTTGCATCCGGTTATTCTAAATGTGGCCCGGGAATGGCGTTCTGGGATCTCGAAGAGCACGAAGTGTGTGACTGTTGCATCCGGGTATTGAGAATGTGGCCTGGGAATGGAGTTCTGGGAACTCGAAGAGCACGAAGTGTGTGACTGTTGGTGAAAAACGAGCCCGGCACCTGCCGCCCGGCAGCTCCCAACACCTGCCCGGACCCCCCTGTGGAGTGATCTGCTGCTCTCTTTTGATCCCACTAGAAACCTATCAGTCTTCGCTGTTAGGTAAATACCAACTGAAACATGCCTCCCCTTCCCTCTCCCACCCACTCCGTTGCCCATAATTCTGGTTCACAGTAATTGGCAAGGCATCCCAGTGATGCTGCTGTGCATTTTTCCTTGTTGTGCTGAGAGGCACGCCACTTGCGAGATGCATGGATAGAAAGGGCGGTGTCAGACGACGTTTCGAACAGCTTGCTGAGGATGCGCGTGCTGACGATCCTGAGCCCGAGCTTTCGGAATCAAAGATTCGAGGAGGCGTCCGCCAGAGATCATCACGGAGTGCTGTTTCAAACGAGCCAGCTCCTGAAGCTGGACCGTTCAGTCGCACCATGCGCAAGGACTGGGCAACTGGCACCCTATCGTCAGCTAAAGTTCAGGAATATGCATTCGCAGCCCAGCAGCAAGGAGCCGAGGGGTTGGACAATTTAGCAGCAATTTGTACATATGGGAAGTGGCCTCAAAACCTTCTAAAAGATTTGAAACATCTCTTCGGCTACCCGCTCGGCTGGCCACCCATTGACTGGGTCGAAATACCAATGAAGCATGGCAGGAAGATCGCACATCCAGTTATATTCCCTCACAAGTTTTTCATGGAAATGTGTGCTAGGCGGAGAGACGTGTGGGATCAGAGAATCGTCGGCCTTGATGGTGGCCTCGTGGCCTTCTGGGAGTCGATGGCCCACTCCCGTTTCGTGCAAGAGCATCCACACCTGCCACGCGATGTATGGGATAGAACTGTTCCGATCGGATTTCACGGAGACGGAGGGGCATTTTGTTCTGCCGACTCCATGTACGGTTTGGCATGGAACAGCCTTGTCGCAGCAGGCACAACAATTCAAACGCGGCTCTTGTTCACAATGTGCCGCAAATCCGCCGACCCTGTCGGCGTGTGTGAGGGGCTTTTCCGTTCGAGCCGTCATCTCCGTCATTCTTTGTACTCGTCGTCTCTGTCCTTCCCTTTCCCTGGGACTCCTCTTCCCCTGGGCTCCAGCCAAGCCGACCTTGAGCAACCTCGTAATTGAGTCGAAGGGAAGCCCCTTCCCTTTGATCCCTCCCCCGCCGGGAGGGGGGGGGTAGGGGGGGGGTACCGACCCCCCCCGGGTCAGATACGACGCCCCCCCCTGGGACTCCTCTCCCCTGGGGTGAGCAACCTCGTAATTGAGTCGAAGGGAAGCCCCTTCCCTTTGATCCCTCCCCCGCCGGGAGGGGGGGGGGGGGGGTAGCGACCCCCCCCCGGGTCAGATACGACGCCCCCCCCTGGGACTCCTCTTCCCCTGGGCTCCAGCCAAGCCGACCTTGAGCAACCTCGTAATTGAGTCGAAGGGAAGCCCCTTCCCTTTGATCCCTCCCCGCCGAGGGGGGGGGGGGTGGGGGGGGGGGGTAGCGACCCCCCCCCCGGGTCAGATACGACGCCCCCCCCTGGGACTCCTCTTCCCCTGGGCTCCAGCCAAGCCGACCTTGAGCAACCTCGTAATTGAGTCGAAGGGAAGCCCCTTCCCTTTGATCCCTCCCCCGCCGGGAGGCGAGGGGGGGGTAGCGGGGGGCGGTAGCGACCCCCCCCCCAGGTCAGATACGACGCCCCCCCCCCGTACCGACCTTGAGCAACGTCGTAATTGAGTCGAAGGGAAGCCCCTTCCCTTTCCCTTCCCCGCCGGGGGAGGGAGAGGGGGTCCCGGGGGGGGTCCCGGGGGAGTCCCGGGGAAGTCCCGGGTCAGATACGACACCTCCCTCCCCCACCTTCTCGTCCTTCTCCCCGTTCCCCAAAACCATCCCACAGCCCGTGCCTCTTGCTGCGCATTGCGAACAGGGTCGGCGGCACCGGCCGTCAGGCCTTCGCAATCTGACATGACGTCGGATACGCTTGATAGTTTGCTCAGGATATTTGGATGGAATTGCAATGTGATGCTTAGTGGTCAGACTCCATTCGTTGACTGGAACAATCGGGCGTTGGAGGGTGGAGGTCAAGATCTGGCGGCAGGATTCCGTGCCTGCCTCTGCCAGATCAGAGGCGATTGGTGTTTCTACAAAAAGGTCTTTTACTTCCTGCAGTGGAACCAAAGCGACATGATGTGCCCTTTCTGCCGAGCAAGTTCTGTCGACATGCACAGGTGTTGGACTAATGTGGCTCAGGACGCAGGCTGGAGGGCCACGAGATGGACTCACGAAACGTACATTCGCCACCGACTTGCAACAGGTCTTGCGATACCCGTTATATTCCTAGTTGTCCTAGGCCTCAGGCTCGAATGCGTTACGGTGGACGTCCTTCATACCGTCGACCTCGGGATCGCGGCGCACATTGTTGGGAATGTGATTTTCCACGTGGCTGTGAAAAAGAACGCGTTCAGAGCACCGACTTACGATGCAAGAGTCAAGATGTGCCAGAAAGATTTGGTGGAGTGGTACAAGGCTACACAATGTACTTCGAGATTGCATGGGGGATTGACCCTCGATAGGCTTCGCTCAACTGGCGGCAACTGGCCAAAACTTGCTGGCAAGGCCGCCGCCATGCGAAAGCTGTCTAACTACGCCCTACAACTCATCTCAACCCATGCTGATATGGATGACGAAACGGACAGAATGGTGATAGGAGTTTCTCAATGTCCAGTGCGATTTTACACGCTACTCGAGGACGAGTCTCAGTTCATGCGGCCTGATGCTCAGACTGCAATCGCCGAGACGTGCGAGCAGCTTGCTTCAATATACGCTAAGCTTTCTGCGATGGCTTTCAGGGCAAAAGAAAAAACGTGGAAAATGAATCCAAAGCTGCATCTGTACATCCATCTTTGCGTGGACCAGATTCCCGAAATCGGCAATCCAAGATACTTTTGGACGTATGGGGACGAGGACCTCGTCGGAAGATTGATCTCGATTGCGGAAGGCCTACACCCCAGGACTGTCGCAGTAAACACACTTTTCAAGTGGATGTGTTGCGTTTTCGACGAGGTACTGCTCCCAGAGACCGAAGAGTTCAGGAGGTGAAAAAACAGCTAAAACAAGAAAACAACACATACGCAATCCACAAACACACACACACAAGCTATATACAAGGCTTCTCGCCTACCCCGCCGACACAATGGCTTGAGCCAGAACGGCTATGGACTCCTCCTCCTCCTCCTTTTTCCAGCCGAGTTCGTTTTTTACTTCGCATTTTGCGTGCCTCCTCATCCTTCTCGTCCTCGTCCTCCTCCTGCTCTTCCTCCTCCTCCTCCTCCTCCTCCCTTTCCCTCCTCCCTCGCCCTCCTCCCTCCTCCCTCCTCCCTCCTGCCGTCCTCCCTCCTTGCCGCACTGTCGCCTGAGACGTCCTCAGAATTTACTCAAGCATTGCATTCTCGCTCGAGATTGGTGAAAACGTAATCATGCATATCAGCATGTGGATCACTATCGATATGTATTGAAGATCTTCCACACACCTTATATTATCGAGATAGATGAGCGAGTGGGCTCCCAGAGTCCGGACCCCCGGACTCCCAGAGTCCAAGACTCTCAAACATCGCCCGAAGAGCTTCCCAGCGCCACCCCTGGCATATCAACCGAGCGTCGCCCCAGCACCTTCAGACACCGCCCACCAAATTCTCGCCATGGCCACAGACCACTTGGAAACCCTCGTGAAATGCTAAACAGTTCGGAAACGAAGCGTTTGGCAGTTCACTCCGGTTTCGGACACGTCTCTGGCGCCCTCGGTCCCTGCGCTGGTCACTCCAGAGCCTGCCCAAGATTCCCCCAAGACAGTCTATTAAGCATCCAGGAAAAACACGGTGCAGCCCAAGAGAGCCCTAAGACAGCCTGAGAGCGCGGGAAAGAGTGCGAGGGGGACTGCGAGAAGTATGAGGAAGAGAGAGAGCAGGATAACTGCTGAGCGCGCCGTACCCGTTTTAGCACAAAGTTGACCAATCAAGGAAAGAAGGAAGAGAGCAAGCAAAGAACTGAGGAATAGAGATGGAAAGCTAGGGAATGAGCGAAGTGAGAAGAGAGGAGATGGAAGTGAGAGGAGAAAACATGGCGCACCGTAGCCATTTTGGCTGAGCATTACCCAAGCTGGGAAATAATGGAGGGGGAAGCGGAAAAAAAGGGAGGAGCGCAGACGAGAGGGAGAGTGAAGCAGGAGAAACGGATCCACCGGGTAGCGGCGCCTAGCTCACTCGTTCAAGTACCCCTCGTCCTCCTCCTCCCCTAGTCCTCCTCCTCCTCCTCCTCCTCCGCCTCCTGCTCCTCCTCCCTCTCCTCCTCATACTACTATCCCACGTGGGCACGATCACGCTGGAAACGAGCGCCGCCTCACGCTGACAACAAGCGCCGCTTGCAAGAAGTATTCTTTGGCAAATCTGATTTTTGGATTCACGCAGAGGATTTGTTAACTCTGCTCGGACGCGTCCCCAGCGCACTCGGACCCTGCGCCCAACACCCCAGGCCCTTCCCAAGATCATCCGAAGAGAGCCCACGAGACCCGCGGAAGCCCCAAGACACCGCAAGAGAGCCCCAAAGCCTCGTAGGACGGCCCCAGGAGTCCCACGAGAGTGCCATCGGCCCAGTAGCGGGAATCCGGCCGCTCCCGCCCTGCGGGGTGGGCCGTGCGAGACCAGTCTGTCAAAATGTCTGGCAGGATTCGCCTGGGCTTGGTCAAAAACCTCCCTGAAGTCCCTCCCAGGGTCCCAAGGGGCTCCACTCTTCCTGCAACTTGCGGCAAGTTCCGGCAAGTTCCGGGTTTCAAGAGCCCACAGACGACCCCAAAGATCCCCAAGACGGCCCCCAAAGCCGTCCAACACAGCTCCCAGTCGCCGACGGGCCGCTCCAAGACGCCCAATATGGCATCGAGATGGTCCACAAAGCCCCGAAAACGCCCCAAGAGGGCTTCAAGAGGCGTCCCACGAAGGCCCCAAGAAGCAAAAGTCGCCACGTTCCCTTGGGAAAACGTACATGTTTAGCATGTGCGACTTTTCAGACTTCAGCGCGTCCACGACGGCCCAAGAGGCTCCCAAGATCGCCCCAAGATGGCCACAGAGGCCCCGAAGAGGATCCCAAGACGGCCCAAGAGGGCCCCAAGACAGCCCAAGAGGCGTCCAAGACGGCCCCGAGAAAGACCCGAGAGGCAGCACTCGAGATTACATTTCCAGATTTCGCCCCCCAAAGACCTCCGCGATCGCCAGCAGCCCTCCAAGAAGCCCCCAAGAGGCCCAACAGAGACCCGAAGAATCCCCAAAACGGCGCCCCAAAGGCCCCAAAGAGGCTCCAAAACTGCCTCCAAGAGGCTACCGACCAGCTGCGTGAAACTCCCAGGGAGTGGCCGGTGATGCGCCGCCGGCGTTCTCATTACAATCCCAAATGTCAAGCTTCCCGCTCCGACATTACCTCAGAGGCCCCCCAGAAGCCCCCCAGGCGCCGCGAAGAGAACCCAAAAGAGCCTCAAGCGCCCTCAAGATATCCCTATAAGGCCCCCCAGACCACGCCGAAAACCCTCGTGAAATGCCGAACGCCTCGTCGGCGAAGCGTTTGGCATTTCTCCCCGACGCCCCCGAGTCTGGATTCCAGATTCAGGATTGCGGGTTCCAAATTGCAAGTTCTGGATTCTGGATTCCAGATTCCAGATTCCCCATCCCGCATCCGCATTCTGGAGTCCGGGCTCTTGGAATCGCATCGGACGGGACATGGATGAGCACCCCACCCAAACCCCTAAGACCATAAACCGAACACCCGCCTCCCCAACCCCAACAGCCGAACCCTAACACCTTATAACACAAACAGGCGAATCCTAACACCCTAACAGTAACAAGATAAAGCAGAAGTCTTGAATCCTGACACCCGAACCCCAACACCCTGACCCCAACACCCTAATCCGAACGCCAAGACGCTCACACCCTGACCCTAACACCTTAACCCAGACACCCTGACCCTGACACTGTAATCCTCGCCCTGAACCACAACACCCTCACGCCCAAACCCTGACCCCTAACCCTAACCCCCGCGACCCTAAAACCCCAACCCTTGCATCCTGACCCGATCAACCGAACCCTAACGCTCAACACTAACCCTAGCATGCCAACTCAAGCACCCTGGCCCTAACACTCTAACCCAAAGGCGTAACCCAACCACATGAACCCTTACAACCTTGACCCTAGAACCCTCACCCCGACACTAACAGCCGAACACTAACACACGGGCCCCACCACCCTAGTCCGTACACACTAGCCCCGACACCCTAACCCTAACACCCTAACGCTAACACCTTACCCGAAGAACCTGACCTCCTAAGCCTTGCCCCGAACCCCTAGCCCTGACACTCTCACACAAACTCCCCAACCCAAACCCTCAAACCCTAACCCTATCCCGAACGCCGTAACCCTGACATCCTAATCCTGTCAACACCCAAACCCTAACACCGTAACCCTATCATCCTAACCCTCACTCTCTGACCCTAACAAACTTAACATACAAATCGTAACTCTCACCCGCAAGCCCCAACACCCTAACCCTGACACCCTAACCCTAACAAGCACACTAAGCCTGACCCCCTAACCCTCGGCGGAATCCCAACTCACTGACCCTAACACCCTAACCAAACCCGAACACCCTAATCCTGACCTAACCCGAACCCCCCAACCCTAACCCTAACGCACTAACACTAACCCTAGCCCTAGCCGTAAAACCGAACACCAACACCCAAAAGAAACACAACCTGACTCTAACACCCTAACCCTAACACATTACACCAACACCCTAACCCGGTATACCCTTTACCCTAACACCCTAACCCTTTACACCCTAACCCTTTCACCCTAGCCCTAACCCTAACCCTACGTAAGACACCAACCCGAACACCCGAACCCCAAACGGAACACCCTAATCTTAACCCTAGCCACCTAACCGAACCACGAACCCGAGCCATACCCTAATACGTTAGTAACGCCCCAAGCCTAACCCGCACACCCGAACCGTAAGACACGAACCTGAGCACTCATTTCCTAACACCCTAACCCTAGCCGCGTAACACTAACCTTACCTCTCTAACCCTACCACAACACTCTTAACCCGAACACCCTATTCACCCGAACACCTAACAACCTACCCTTGACACCCAAACTCTTGGAATCCAAATTTCAAATCCGGATTCCCAATTTCTGCCTCCCGCGTTGTGGGTCGCCAGATTCCGCGTCCCAGATTAAAGATTCCGAATTGCGGCCCCCGGTGCTCTGATTCCGAGATCCGAATTGGCGAGAATCGATTCCCCCAGCTCCTATCCCCGGATTCTGGATTCCAAATTCCAGATTCAGTTGCAGATGCTAGTCCGGATTCCGGATTCCGGATTCTGGATTCCAGGATTCCACGAGTCCGGATTCCGGATTCCGGATTTTGCATTCTGGATTCCGGATTCCGGATTCCGGATTCCGAATTCCGAATTCCGGATTCCCAGATTCCGGATGATTCCCGATTCCCGGATTCCGGATTCCCGATTCCAAATTCCGAATTCCGGATTCCGGATTCCCAGATTCCGCATTCCCGAATACAAGGATTCCCGATTCCCGGATTCCGGATTCCAGATTCCGGATTCCGGATTCCGAATTCCAAACTCCGGATTCCGGATTCACGTTAGAGCCTGTTTTTTTTAAGCCCCGGGGAGGAGGAGAAAAAGGAGGCAAACAAAAAAGAACAGGAGAAAGAGAAGCAAAAGAGGAAGGGGAAGGGAACGGGGAGGAAGAGAGAGAGAGAGAGAGAGACGACGACAGCGGCGTCGCCGCCGCCGCCATCGACGACGAGGATGCCGCCGACGCCCGGCGCCGCCGCCCGCCGCGGACGAACAGCGGCAGCCCGCTGCAGCGGAGAGGGGCGAGGCGGACGAGGGGGAGAAGACGGCGGACGGGGCCGGAGGCCGGAGGCCGCGAGGCAAGAGGGGCGGAAAGGGGGGCGGAAGGGGATGGGGCAGGCGGGCGGCAGCACCCGGCGTCGGCAGCGGGCGCTGGCCCCCCGGGGACGACTCCGCCGGCGCGCTGGTGCACAAGCGGGCCCACGTGCGCGCGCCGCCTGCGTGGGGCAGCCCGGCGGCGCGGGCACCTCCTGGCGCTGCGGACACAGCGCGCTCTCGTCGTCGTTGCCGCCCCCCGTCCGAACGGGGGGGGGGCGGCGCTGACGACGAACGGGCAGGGAGGAAGAGGGATGGAGGAAGCACCCTTCCTCCAGCCCTCCTCCAGCTCCCTTTTCCCCTTCCTCCTCCTCGTTCTCCTCCTCCTCCTCTTCCTCCTCCTCCTCTGTTGGCGTGGCCGTGTCTTGATCTGTGCCAAGTGTGCGGGTTTCCCTCATGGGGTCGAGAGAGCTCTGACAGTTCCGTGTCGTGGGCCGTCCCAGGTCTCCTCGACCCGTGACAAGCAGCTCCGAAGATTGGCCAAAGCTGCGAGAGACCTCCACCCGTCCACAGGCGAAGCCTTGCAGGACGGCCCCGCGCCGCTCGGCCCTTCTCAGCCAGCCGTCGAGGTCCCTCCGATTGGTGGGGGCCGTTTCCCCCGGGGGGGTGGAGGCTCGGGTGGAGCGGGCGGGTGGGACTTCGGATGATTCTGACTAACTCGTTTTGTTTTAGGCCTCGGCGTCGTCGTCGGTGATTGTCCGTCGTCGTCGCCGTGCTGCCTCGCTGCCGCCGCTGGCGGCCGCTTACCACCGCATGATGAACGGCCAGCTCGCTTCAGGCGCGCCGCCCTTCCGTGCTTCTCTCTAGCCTGAGGGCGTCCGTTTCTGCGGAAGCTTTCCAGTCGGCGCCCACCTCTTCCTCCTCTGCGTCCGCCTGCTATTCATGCGTTTCTTACGACTATTGGTCCTCCTCCTCCTCCTCCTCCTCCTCCTCCTCCTCCTCCTCCTCCTCCTCCCCGTCGTCTTATTTCCACTTTCCACTCCTTTGGAAGCGGCCCTCGAGGGGGGAAGCAGGAGGGAGGAAGAGGAGGAGGGAGAGGAGGGAGAGGACGGAGGAGGCAGAACGGGGAGGAGGAGGAGAAGGAGGAGGAGGAGGCGGAGGAGGAGGAGGGAGAGGGCAATGGCTGATCCTTCCCAGGGTGGTTATACACCTTCCAAACGAATCTGGTTCACGCCTTCCTGGCCCGACCCTCCGCCAGACGACGCCGCGCCGGCACCAAGAACAAACCCGGGGCGAGGAATCTCCCTGGATTGACGCATCATGCTGCGCCCCATTGCCAGCCCGACTCGCCGTCGACGCCGCGCCAGCGACGACGAAAAGCAGAGAATAACGAGAACAACGGTGACGACGCCGACGCCGACGACGCCGACGACGACGCCGACGCCGACGCCGACGACGACGCCGACGCCGACGCCGACGCCAACGACGACGACGACGACGACGACGACGACGACGACGACGACGACGACGACGATCGCCACGACGACGAACGATCACGGCGAAAGACGAACGACCGCACTGCACTCTCACTCGAGGTGCGGTGTCCGATTCGTCACTTCCTCGGTGCCTGACAAGGTCGCGGCTAGCGAAGCGGCCAGTCTCAGAGCACCAAATGAACCTGGAACGTCCTTTCAGCAACTGTCGATGGGAGTCCCGTGCCACACTTGCTCGGGGAAGGGATTCTCCCTTGGGAGGTATTTGGCGCCTGGCCAGCGGAGCAGCCCCGAGGGCCGCGCTGCGCCCCCGAGGAGGCAAGACCCGCAACAACGCTGACAACAAGATCGGCATGAAGATCCTGGTTCGCCCCGACCCCCACCTCGTCCATGCCCCCCCGCACCCCCCCCACCCCCGCCCCGTCCCCGCCCCCATCCCCTCCTGCTACTTCCGCGCGCCTGGTCGGCTGGATCGGCGCAGGGGCGGCGGCCGCGCGCAGGGCCTGCTCGCCAGTGGCACGTCCAGGCATCACGAGGGTGAGCAGTCCCCCCGAATGCCCTTGGCGCGTGGCTTTCTGCGCACTGGCGAGTCGCACGATCGCTGGGTACCCGACGCAGATGCCCCGGATCCGCGGCCGCTGCCCCTGTCCTCCTTGGCTGACCCCTGCGCCTCCTCGGGCAGCTCGTGAGCGCGCAGGCGATACTCTAACAGTGCTCAGGGGAGCGGCTCACCCGGAAGATCCACAAGTGACTTTCGGGATCGAGTCGGCTAATCCATCGGCGGCAAGCTTTGAGATGGTTTGCCCCCGCGCCCTGTGCACGCGCAATTGTCAGTTATGTATTGAGACCGTGTATAGGAGATCCAACTCAGGCTCCAGCTCGTCATAACTGTAGATTCTGCCATCAGCTGCTGAATATGTTGCTCCGGCGGCCCACTTTCTCAGGGCGAACAGGCGCTGCGCGTGCGGCATTGGTAGTTGCGCGCGCCCACGAGGTCACATTGGCCCGCAGGCGAACGCACATTGGCAGGTTGGTAGCCGCAGTAGGTTCCGATGGCGCGGGAAGGCTTTGTGTCAGCGCTCGGCGCGGGGGGGTCTCGTGTCCGCGCTTGCGCCCTCACTCCTCCCTCGCTCCCTGTCTGTGCTTGAGGGCTTGTTCCCACATGGCGATAGGCAGGTAAGTATCTTTGTGTCATTGCAACCTACTCCAGCTCGAGTAGCTTCCACTCTGGTACTTGCCATTTTGGCTTTCACCCGCTGTGATAATTCGTTCTCTTTGTGCGCCCTTTTTTCTGTTCCGGATCGCTCCTCGGGGCCCTCGGGCCCGTCGAGAAGGTGGGCCTTGCTGGCCCGGCCGGAGCCTCCACAGAGGAGCAGGCGCATGAGGGGGCCCCCGGGCCTGTTTGAAACACCCTGTCACGGCCCGGCCTCTGTGCCAGTGCGAATTGAGATGAACATACACAGTGTCGCCTCTTCAGCATGTCTTCGTCTTTGGGACGCGTGTCCCGCCTCATGGTGTTTCAACGAGACTGCGCGTGCGATTCCCTCGAGTGGGGCCCGACAGGCGGGCCTCACCTTCACTTGGCATCCGCGGCTCGTCAGCCCCAGCGCCGATTCCGATGCGTCGCAAACGAGACTGATGTGCTGCGAGTCAGACTTGATCTTTTTCTAAATGACTGGCTTGCCAAGGATAGAAAACTATGAAGACACGGCCTTCGTGCCCCTGAATTCGCGCACGACAGCTGCGCCTGCGGGCGAGAGGTTTCCCGTGGCCAGTTCTCCGATGAGAACGCTGAAGACGCGCGCGAATGGTGGGCCGAACTGCCTTGATAGAGTGGCGCCCTGCTCGCATTGATTGGCGTTCTCGTGATGCGCCGCGCTCTCTGCTAGGCGCTCCTGGGCGATGTGCGCCGCCGACGGGGCGAAGGGCGGGTGCCGCGGCACCCCCGTGAACCCTCTGGTTTCCGCCGCGCCGGTCGAGGTCAAACGCGCGAGGGCGACCAGCGGGCGCGCGATGGCGTTGACGTCTTCGTTGCCCGCGATGTCCTGCATGGGTCGCTGCCTCCTGGGCCCGGAAGCGGCGATGCTGCCGTCGCGCGGCGCAGCCTCCAGGCTGGCCTCTCGAGGTCCATCGGTGGCCGACCTGGACGGTCAACTGCTCATGGTTTGCTGCGCAAGCGTGCCCGCGGAGCCGACAGAGCTGCAAGAACGGCACCCGCGTCCCTCGGGGCGCAGCCTGCCCCCCCCCATGATGTTTCAGCGGGTCTTGCGGCGACCCCGACGACTGACTGAGCCCATCGCGTGGACGTGCTCCCAGGCGAGAGCAACGCATCATGACTATCCCCATGGGCGTAGCCTTGGTGGTGGCCACCTGCGGCATGACATGCTGGAGCCCATGGCAGGCATGAGATGCTGGCTGGCGGACGTCTGGCTTCTGACAGAACGAGCACACGTCGCACCGAATCCACGCATCGAGAATTTTCACGGGGGCCTGGGGGCGGTCATTTTCTTCTGCGGCGGACGCAGGCCGAGGAGTCCGACCAGGGGTTGGGATCATGGCGGCACGTGACCCCTGACAAAAGCGCTCGATGTCGAACTTACAGCCTTCGCTCGCCAGGTCGACTTTCCCCTCGAACGATGGAACGCACCTTGCATACTTCGTCGTCCATCTCATTGATCCCGTCGATGATACTCCACCTCATCCGTACCTCCCGAAGTGCGCCGTGGGAAAAGGTGAGTGCTTCCCCGGGTGGGCTGCATACTGCGGAATGCGACTTAACCAACGAGTATGCCTTTCTGAGGCTCCTGCAATAGCGTAGAACCTGGGTAGCGATCGTATTCATATGTATGCCATGTTCGTGGTCATGCACGGTGAGGGAGTGAGCCGTCTCATGCCTTGCCTCCAGTGCAACAAGAGCGGCGGGGTTGTCAAGGGCTCGATCTTCGGGGGAGGTTGAACTCCAAACAGAAGCCAGTAATCCATGGCCTTGCGAAGAGGGTATGCGTAGACATACGCGGGCGGACCTTCCAGAGCTCACTGGGACGGTACCCAAACAAATAATGTGTAGGCGATGTGAGCAGCACGTCTTCTCTGCTGCAGCTCAGGTGAGAAGCTCCGGCTCGCAGCCATCTGCGCGCCGAAATACCGGGCAGTAAGAGTCTCACTTGGAGCGACAGGGCGCCGTCACGAAGACTCTCTGCTGCCCGCGTGCGATCAACTCCCTCGAAGACGTGGACGATCTCCTGCTTCACTCCGCTTCGTCGGCATAAGAGCTTCAGAAAAACATGATCCAAACATGCATTGGCAGAAAAAGAACGCGCCGCAAAATCGCTAAGCACTTCCCCATGAAAGGGGTAACAACAGATGTTGAGCGTGTCCACCTCGTGGTCCCCAGAGAAAACGCGTTCTGCATAACATCCGCTGGTGTCGCAGCTTCGAGTTTTCAGAGTATGCTGCCACTGGTTTACGCACGGTTGAATGCCCTGCAAGAGCTGTCTAACCACCAGGGGGTCCTCCATGAAGGCCCAGCCGACCTTGAGTAGGATGACCCCGCCAAAATAAGGGAGAGGCAGGACGACCGTTTCCTCAAAATGTTGGCAGCACTGTGATGTCAGCCTTTGGCTTGGCTTCCTCAGCAGCTGCTGTCAGGGAGTCCCACTGGAAACTGCCGGAAACGTTCGACTGATCATGCGTATGTGTAGGAACTGACCGGCCTGCCTCCTTGGCACGCCACATTCACAGCATCGCTCCCTCGATCGCTGTTTTGTTTGCACTTGCCTAGCAGACTGCCATTTACCTGGGTCGGAAATTTGAAGACCAGCCCCTATATGCTGTGCCACCCCTTCCCTAGTGGATGCGACAAGTGTATCGTGCACATGTCTGCCGACGTGACCCCTACTTCACGATGGGCAGCCTTCTTGGGCCAGCTGATTCCCAGAGAACGTGCCAAGGGCTGGGGGTACTGCGGGACGGCTGACTTTCTGTAAGTCCGTCTTCCCGGGCGGCTTAAAGAAGATGTGCCTCGAGAGGTGGCAAATCAGTGCGGTAGGAGCTCGACCATAAGAAACCTTCTTCAAGAAACCCAGCCCTGAGCCCCCAGGACGTCAATTGATTTTTTGTGTGGGAGCGTCGCGCTTCCCATAGCAGAACCATCGAAACCCACCTGGAGGCACGCAGGGTGTTTCTTGGCATGGTTTTCCATTGTATGCCAACGGTCTGGCGTTCGGGATGGGCATCAGGGGCCGGAGGCATCCCCGGCAATTCGAGCCGGTGCCGACCATGGCTCTGGGGCCCTCCTGGCCCATCGGGCAGGCCCCCCCAAAAAGCCACGCTGAACAACTCCCCCAAGATCCTCATAACGGCCTGCCTGCACACTCAGATCGATGTTTCAATTGCGACGACGACGACACTGGACGACGAACGACGACGACGACGATGACGACGGCGACGACGGCGAACGACGGCGAACGACGACGGCGAATGACGAACAACGGCGAACGACGGCGGCGACGGCGACGGCGGCGAACGACGATCGACGGCGAACAGCGACGGCGAACGACAAACGACGGCGACGACGGCGAACGACGACGCGAACGACGAGCAACGAACGACGAAGGACGACGACGGTGGCGGCGACGACGGCGAACGACGAACGACGGTGACGGCGAAGGCCCGTGGCTCCTCGAGACAGACCGCCAGCGGCGCCGCGGCGGCGCCGCTCGCGGCGGGCAGGGGCTCGACGCGTGAGGGCGGGAGGCCCTCGACGGCGCACGCTGGTGGCGAGGCGCACTCCTCGCGCGGCGCGCGCGGCGCGTCGCCGTAGACCACGATGGCCTGCGAAGGGAGGCAGGCAGGCAGGTGGGTGGGTGTTCTTCCGTAGAGGGCTGTACAGTAGGGGCTCGACCACAAGAAACCTTCCAAAAGAAACCCAACCCTGAGACCCAAGGACGTCCACTGACTTCTACTGGACAAGTTCACTCTGTCCCATCCGTAGGCGTGTCGGTGGGGCGGGTCGGAGGTTCCGCCTGAGACTGCCTCACCACCTCTGGCCCTTAAGCTTGAAAATTGCAATATTTGCTCGGATGGAGGGCGGGTCGTTTTCAAAATGCGGCTCTCGTTTTAGCGCCCCGCACATGTGTCTTACAAGCTTGCAGCATAAATCAAGATGGAAGACACGTCGTTTTCAAAACGAAGCTCTCGCCTCAGCGCCGCGCTCATTCGTCCTATAAGCTTGCAGCAACTGCAGGAATGAGCCACACATCGCTTTCACAAAGGAGCTCTCGAACTTGGCGTCGCGCAGATTGGTCTCGAAAGCCTGCAGCAGCTACACGGCTGGATGGGGAGGTCAAGAAGAGGCTCTGCCTCAAAGCCGCGCACACTCGTGTCAAAGGCTCGCAACAGTTACATACAGAAGGGGCTCGACCACAAGAAACCCAACCCTGACACCCCAGGACATCCATTGATTTCTGGCGCGGGAACGTCGCGCGGTCCACGGCAGAGCCATCGAAACCCCAAAACCCCAGGGCACCCTGGAAGCACGCAGGGTGCTTCCTTGGCAGGGGTCTCCACCGCAGGAAGGCGTCCCCCCGCAGAGGATTGCATGTTGGAGCCGTCGGCCCGGGCCCTTTGGCAGAGGGTCGCAGGGCCCAGGCGGGCGACTGCGTCGACTCCGCGACGTCCACCCGAGGGGAAGGGCAGGCTCGTCCGCGCGCGGAGGGGAGGGAGCGGGGGGGGGGGGGCGGGCGGGGCGGAGGAGGAGAAGGAGGAGGGAGGAAGGAGGAAGGAAGGAGGAGGAGGGGGAGGAGGAGGAGGAGGAGGAGGAGGAGGAGGAGGAGGAGGAGGTGTGGCGCTGTGATTCGCTCAAGGATGGCGCTTTTTCCTCGATCCTGAGTCCTGGAGACCGGGCTCGTCAAAAGACAGCTCGAGGTGAAAAACTGGCCGCCGTGAAGGGGTCGGAGCTCCTGCCCCCCCCCCCCGAAAAAACGACTCTGGATGCACGGGGCGCTCGAAAAGTCTGCACGTCTGGGTCCTGAAACTCTGGGTGCCCCTGCGCCTAAGTCGGCCGTGTCCCCCTACAGGGGGATTTTGGGCGAAAAATAGAAATACTGAAAAAGTGCCCCCCGAATGGGCAAAAATAGCAACAACAAAAAAAATCGTCCCCTGACTATTTTGGAATATTCCCCCTGTAGAGGGACAGGCCCGACTGAACCCTGCGCTGACATCTCTTGGAGGACACGGTTTTGCCTCGACCAGGCGTCCGCGACGGCTCCCGGCGGCAACGGAGGCATGGCCCCCGACGGCAAGGGAAACCTCGTTGTACTTCCGCCCGCTTCCGGGGACCCCTTGGCCGGCGCTTCCGACGGGGGCGCGCGCGGCCCATACGCCGGTTCCTCGAAGATGACGAGGTCATTGCTCGGATCGGGTCGGGCGAAAAGGGGGGATAGCCAAGGGGGGAGGTGAGAATCAGCTCACGTAGCTGATTTTCCCGGCGCCTCCCGGCGCCGGAGGCGGCTATGTATGGGGGAATGGGCCCCTCGGTGGGGCCGAAACCAGCTGCATGCAGCAGAGTTCGTTGTCAAATCCAAGTCGGGCGATGTCTTTACGTCGATAGGCGCAGCGATGCGGAAACCTTTTTGCAAACGCAAACGAGCGCATCCCGAGAACAGCTTCAAAATGGCCTTGTGCTTGGGCGCGCGGGCAGCACGGCTCGAAAGAAGGCCGCCGCCGCTCCTCTGTGCATCCAGTGGCGGCACAGTGCCCCTCGGATCCGACATCATATCCTGCCGACGAGGGAAGGCTGGAAAACAAATAGCTGTGCCCATAGTCGAGCACGACGCACGCTCATCATGTTGTTGGTCATCCAATCCAATCTGAGGGCGGTGAGATACACTCGAGGCTGAGGAGATCACCGCCGTCTCGGGCACTGCCCCCAAACTAGGAGGTGCACGAACCTGATCACGCAAAGCCAAGTCATGCAGCCCACATCGGTGCAGACGAGCACGGAGACGGCCTGCCCCGAGGGCCTCTCCAGGATGAAAAAGCCGTCGGTCCGCGAGCCGAGAATCCTCGTCTGAACAGTTCTGCTCTGAGATCAAGTGGCGGCGCCGCCAGCAGATGTTGCAGGCGGCTTGGAGGGCCGACGAGCGACGACGACACAATGCGTTCAGCTCGCGGTCCTTGGCCCGCCCGCGCTCCATCGCCAAAACCTCCGACAGGTTGTCTCCCGCCGACAAGAGCTCCGAATCCCAGTGTCGCTCGCGCCGAGAATGGCGACGAAGCCCCAGCAGAGAAGCGCGAGACTCCTTGTTATGAATGGCGTCGGGCTTGCACCAGCCCCCGACGACCGCCCGTCGCCATCTGAGTCGGTCGCTGAACGAGGCGCCCAGGGCCGGCACGGCGTGGGCGTCGACCGACTCGCGAGCCCGTCTCGACGCCCACCGTGACGAACTCGCCTTCCATGAAAACGCGGCGATGTCATCCACCTCGAGGTCGCCGAACCCGAGCTCGGTCTCGAAGGAGGGCGCCAGCGACAATGACTCTGCGGCAAAGGAACTCCAGGGCCCAGGGTCCGCGTCGTCGTCCTCGACAAAGGCCTCCAACGTCCTGAAACGCCATCGCTCTTTCCACGCGATGGCCGGCAACACCCCCCCCTGGGCTGAAGCGACCCACGTGCGCAGCGTAACCCGCCTGACTGGCGTCGGAGCAACACACGGTCGTGGAGGTGTTGGGCCGAAAGTGGTGGCGGACAATGAGCACCAGCCCGGCCGCCACCTTGAGCTCGGCGGCAACGTCAGCGGGCAACTTGCCCGCGCGGCCATCGAACTCCCCCATCCACCGCCAACGCCCGTGCAAGCAACTCATGAAAGGTGGGAACAGCAGGAAGTGATTGACGACGTGGCCTATCAGCCGTCTGAGTTGGCGTTCTGATTTCTGAGGCAAACGAAGAGCCGAGTGGAGAGCGAAATACAACCACCAGGTCCTCTCAGGCTTGTGGGTGACGATCGGCCAGGCCCCGCCCGTGATGAGCAACCCAAGCTGGGTCACCACTCTCTCGGCCTGAACCTCATTTCGCCAAACGAAACCCCGCCGCCTCAACTCATCCAACAGGCTGGCAAACGCCTCGAGCGCCTCGCGGCGGTCCCAGCAGATGAGAAAAGCATTGTCGACGTAGGGGGCCAAAACGGGCAGGCCCGGCTGAAGCACTGGCACAGGCATGCGATCTCGAAGGACCCTCGCATCGATCTTGTCACGATCGAGCTCCGACAAGCGCGTCATCTCTGCGACGACCTGCGCATCTGTCAACGCGGAGTGACAGAAAAACAAAGACCACGACCACCCCATGGGAATAACCTTCACGCACACCCACAGCGTCTCGTGCCCGCCCATGTCGACCCAACAATCGAGATCGTCGTCGTACACCCGCGCGACCCCGTAGTCGGCCGCGACGATCTTGTGGGGGGGGCAGAAGTAGCCCGCCACCTCCTCGAAGTCGAACTGGAAATGCCCGTCCGTGAGGTCCGCGCCCGAGAAGTGAACGTCGAGTGGGCGACCGTGCTGCGTGTGCTCGTCCACCATGGCCTCTCCCTCTCTCAAGGACATGGCGCCGAGCACCGCCGCAGTGGCCAGCTGGCTGATGGGCGGCTCCTTGTGCAGCACATTCGCCGGCCTGCAGTCTAAGACCAAGCGCAGATGGTAGCCGTCCTTCTTGATCACTGTGAAAGCGCCCACGAAGCATCGAGCACGACGACGACAGGACAACATGCCAGCCGCGTGCAACTTGCGAGTGAGCGCCTCCATATGACGAGGCTGCCGAAGGACGGGATCTAAGTAAGGTTTGATTGGGTTGTCTCGAGCGGCGGCGCATTCATCAGCAGGCGTCCTGAAGATCCAAGAACGAGGGGCCTCCGCCATAGGCCGAGCGTCGGGGCCAACGACCGCCGCCAGAGGCTGAGGGTGAACACCTCCGTCTTTGACAACTCTGACCCTCTCCGCATCAAAGGGCCTTCGGGTAGCGTCGTCAGTCGCGAAGTCGTAGATGTCCAGACCTCGAAGAACACTCCTGAGAGCGCCCCTCCTTTCAGGTCCACAAGGGGGCGGCCCAGGGTCATCGAGCCGCTCCCTCAGCCGGGCCCCCACGGCGCGCTGCAGCGCAGTAGGGGCCGATGCGCGTCCACATCGCCTCAGACGATGTCCAGCCCGGGCCGTCGCCATCGCGTTCAGAGCGCCCACGGTCTCCGTCAGACGCCGATCGCAGGCCGCCGACCTCCTGGCCGTGAGTCCTTCACCAGGAACAGCTCGCCCCCCACGTCCAAAGGGAAGCGGGGGGGCGCCCCTCGACGACCGCGCCAGGTCGTCGCCGACGCGAGGAGAAAGGCAGCGCGGCAACATGATCACAACCGTCACCGCCTGGGGCCGTTCTCCTCGGAGGAGAGAAGGGCGGGTGGGGCGCCGCGGCCAACAGCGCGCCCCCGGGGCCGTAGGGAGGTCATCCTCCCGACGACGACGCCCCAGCGCCGCCGTCGCCTTTCTTGTCCCCGTTCTGGTTATTGTCCTTCCGCCTCTTGTGGCATGCGTCGTGCTCCTCCTCCGAGAGCCTCTCCGACTTCAAGATAATGGCCGGGGTCTTGCGGCGCTCGGCCATCTCGGCATCGAACTTGGAGGCGACCACGCTCCCGCTGGCACCGAAGGCGTGCGCCATGTAGGTCTCCAACCCATCAAAATCTGGATTCCGAAGATTTTTCTTCTCCGCCCGCTGGATCATCTGCGCGCGCCTCACGAGCATCCCAGCTGATGCTGAGTTGGGCAGGTTGATCTGATCGATCACCACCATCATGTGCAGCATGCTCATCAAGTGGTAGGGTCCCAGCGCCGCGGCGGTCCTCTCGCCCACCCGACTGCTGGACGCCCAGTAACTGTAGTAGGTCCCGAACTCGTATCCCACCGCGGACACTCCGCGGGCGAGCTCGAGCACGGCCCTCGGGTTCTCGAAGGGGGAACCGTCCGCATGCACAACCTGCTTCGTGGCCCGCGCGGCGTCCTTCAGCGTCCTGAGGCGAAAGGCCGTCGTCGGATCCAACGTCAGCGGTGGCAGCCTTGCGTCCCGACTCTCGTCACACAGCTTCTCCCGCATCCACCTCGTCTGGCCGGGCAGCCTGACTACTGTTGAAGCGGTTAATATTACAGTAATAATTCCCTGAACAATTTTTCCGGTAATGTAATGGGCGTGCGTGACTTTCTGGCGGGATTTGTTTGTTCAGGAAGGTGGGTGGATTCTAGAAGGGAATTAACAGGAGTTGGGGAGGATTTGGGAATTGGGGGGGCTACACAGAAAAGAGCAGGAGTTGGGAAGTTGGGACCCGGGGATGATTCTACAAAGGAAAGAGCAGGAGTTGGGGGGGATTCTGGAATTGGGGAGGATTCTACAAAAGGAAAAAAGGAGGAGTTGGGGAGGATTTGGGAATTGGGGGGGATTCTACAAAGGAAAAGGAGGAGTTGGGGAGGATTTGGGAATGATGGGGGGGTTCTACAAAGGAAAAAAAAGGAGTTGGGGAGGATTTGGGAAGTGGGGGGGATTCTACAAAGGAAAAAGGAAGGGTTGGGGAGGATTTGGGAATTGGGGAGGATTCTACAAAGGAAAAAGGATGAGTTGGGGGGGATTTTGGAATTGGAAATGATTCTACAAAGGAAAAAAATAGAGTTGGGGAGGAATTTGGAATTGGGGAGGATTCTACAAAGCAAAAAAGAGGAGTTGTGGAGGATTTGGGAATTGGGGGGAGGGGGGGCTTCTACAAAAGAAAAAGGAGGAGTTGGGGAGGATTTTGGAATTGGGGAGGATTCTACAAAGGAAAAAGGAGGAGTTGGGGAGGATTTTGGAATTGGGGAGGATTCTACACAGGAAAAAAAAAAGCTGGGGAGGATTGAGGAATTGGGGATGATTCTACAAAAGGAAAAAGGAGGAGTTGGGGAGGATTTGGGAATTGGGGTGGATTCTACAAAGGAAAAAGGAGGAGTTGGGGAGGATTTTTGGCATTGGGGAGGATTCTACAAAGGAAACAGGATGAGTTGGGGAGGATTTGGGAATTGGGAAGGATTCCACAAAGGAAAAAGGAGGAGTTGGGGAGGATTTGGGACTTGGGGAGGATTCTACAAAGGAAAAAAGATGGAGTTGGGGAGGATTTGGGAATTGGGGAGGATTCCACAGGAAAAAAAAAGAGTTTGGGGGGGATTTGGGAATTGGGGAGGTTTCTACAAAGGAAAAAGGAAGAGTTGGGGAGGATTTGGGACTTGGGAGTATTCTACAACGGAAAAAGAAGCTGGGGAGGATTTGGGAATTGGGGAGGATTCTACAAACGAAAAAGGAAGAGTTGGGGAGGATTTGGGAATTGGGGAGGATTCTACACAGGAAAAAGGAAGAGTTGGGGAGGATTTGGGAATTGGGGAGGATTCTACAAAGGAAAAAGGAGGAGTTGGGGAGGATTTGGTAATTGGGGAGGATTCTACAAAAGAGAAAGGAGAAGTTGGGGATGCTTTGGGAATTGGGGAGGATTCTACACAGGAAAAAGGATGAGTTGGGGAGGATTTGGGAAGTGGGGAGGATTCTACAAAGGAGAAAGGGGAGTTGGGGAGGATTTGGGAATTGGGGAGCGTTCTACAAAGGAACAAGGAGGAGTTGGGGAAGATTTGGGAATTGGGGCGGATTCTACAAAGGAAAAAGGATGAGTTGGGGCGGATTTGGGAATGGGGTGGGTTCTACAAAGGAAAAAAGATGAGTCGGGGAGGATTTGGGAATTGGGGAGGATTCTACAAAAGAGAAAGAAGGAGTTGGGGAGGATTTTGGAATTGGTGAGGATTCTACAAAGGAAAAAGGAAGAGTTGAGGGGATTCTTTGGGAATTGGAAAGGATTCTACAAAGGAGAAAGGATGAGTTGGGGAGGATTTGGTGATTGGGGAGGATTCTACAAAGGAAAAAGGAACAGTTGGGGGGATTTTGGACTTGGGGGAGGGGGGGAATCTTCAAAGGAAAGAAAACGAGTTGAAGATGATTTGGGAATTGGTGAGGGTTCTACAAAAGAAAAAAAAAAAAAGGATTTGGGGAGGATTTGGGAATTGGGGAGGGTTCTACCGAGGAAAAAGGAGGAGTTGGGGAGGATTCGGGAATTTGGGAGGATTCTACAAAAGGAAAGACGAGGAGTTGGGGAGGATCTGGGTATTTGGGTAGGATTCTACAAAGGAAAAAACAATTGAGGGGGGATTTTGGAATTGGTGAGGATTCTACAAAGAAAAAGACGGAGTCGGGGAGGATTTGGGAACTGAGGAGGATTCTACAAAGGAAAAAGACCGAGTTGGGGAGGATTTTGGAATTGGTGAGGATTCTACAAAGGAAAAAGGAAGAGTTAAGGGAGGATTTGGAAATTGTGGAGGATTCTACAATGGCAAAAATGGTGAGATGGGGAGGATTTGGGAATTGAGGAGGATTCTACAAATTTGAGAAGGATGAGTTGGGGAGGATTTGGGGATTGTGGAGGATTCAACAAACGAAAAAGGATGAGTTGGGGAGGATTTGGGAATCGGTGAGGATTTTAAAAAAGGAAAAAGGATGAGTTAGGGAGGATTTGGGAATTGGGGAGGATTCTACACAGGAAAACGACGGAGGTGGAGGGGGATTTGGGAATTTGGGAGGATGTCACAAAGGAAAAAAAGGTGTGTTGGTGCGGATTTGGGAATTGATGAGGATTCTACAAAGGGAAAATGAATAGTTGGAGAGAATTTGGGAATTGGTGAGGATTCTACACATGAAAAAAGGAGAGTTGAGGATGATTTGGGAATTGGGACGGATTCTACAAAGGAAAGAGGAGGAGCTGGGGGGATTTGGGAATTGGGGAGGATTCTTCAAAGGAAAAAGGTGGAGTTGGTGAGGATTTGGGAATTGGAGAGGGTTCTACCAAGGAAAAAGGAGGAGTTGGGAAGGATGTGGGAATTGGGGAGGATTCTACAAAAGGAAAAAAGGAAGAGTTGGTGAGGATCTGAGTATTTGGGGGAGATTCTACAACGGAAAAAAAAAACGAGTTGGGGAGGATTTGGGAATTGGGGAGGATCCTACAAATGAAAAAGAGTGATTTGGGGAGGATTTGGGAATTGGGGAAGATTCTACAAAGGAAAAATGAGGAGGTGGGGATGATCTGAGAATTGGGGATTATTCTACCAAGGAAAAAATAAAAGTTGGGGGGGGATTTGGGAATTGGGGAGGATTCTACAAAGGAAAAAGGAGGAGTTGGGGAGGATTCGGGAATTGGGGAGGATTCTACAAAGGAATAAAGGAATAGTTGGGGAGGATTTGGGAACTGAGGAGGATTCTACAAAGGAGAAAGGATGAGTTGGGGAGGATTCGGGAATCGGTGAGGATTCCACAACGGAAAAATGGTGCGTTGGGGAGGATTTGTGAATTTGGGGAGGATTCTACAGAAAGGAAAAAAGACGAGTTGGGGAGGATTTTGGAATTGGGAGGGATTCTACAAAGGAGCAAGGAGGAGTTGGGGAGGATTTGGAATATGCTGAGGATTCTACAAAAAAAGGAAAAAATACGGGTTGGGGATGATTTGGGAATTGAGGAGGATTCCACAAAGGAAAAAAATGTTGTGGGGAGGATTTGGGAATTGGGGAGGATTCTGCAAAGGAAAAAGGATGAGTTGGGGAGGATTTGGGAATTTGGGAGGATTCCTTGTTCCTTTGTAGAATCCTCACCAATTCCCAAATCCTCGCCAACTCTTCCTTTTTCCTGTGTAGAATCCTCGCCAATTCCCGAATCCTCCCCAACTCCTCATATTTCATGTGTTGAATCCTCCACAATTCCCGAATCCTCCCCAACTCCTCCTTTCTCCTTTGTAGAATCCTCCCCAGTTCCCAAATCCTCTCCAACTCCTCGTTTTTCCTGTGTAGAATCCTCCGTAATTCCAAAATCCTCCTCAACTCATCCTTCTTCCTTTTTGTAGAATCCTCCCCAATTCCCCAGATCCTCCCCAACTCCTCCTTTTGCCTTGGTAGAATCCTCTCCAATTCCGAAATCCTCCCCAAACTCCTCCTTTTTCCTTTTGTAGAATCCTCTCCAATTCCCAGATCCTCCCCAACTCCTCCTTTTTCCTTTGTAGAATCCTCCCCAATTCCCAAATCCTCCCCAACTCCTCCTTTTTCCTTCTGTAGAATCCTCACCAATTCCCAAATCCTCCCCAACTCATCTTTTTTCCTTTTGTAGAATCCTCCTCAATTCCCAAATCCTCCCCAACTCCTTTTTTTTTCCTTTGTACTTTTCTCCACAATGCCCAAATCCTCCCCAACTCTTCCTTTTTCCTTTGTAGAATCCTACCCAATTCCCAAATCCTCCGCAACTCCTCCTTTTTCCTTTGTAGAATCCTCACCAATTCCCGAATCCTCCCCAACTCCTCCTTTTTTCTTTGTAGAACCCTCCACAATTCCCAAACCCTCTCCAACTCATCCTTTTTCCTTTGTAGAACCCACCCCCCTGAATTCCCAAATCCTCTCCAATTCATCCTTTTTCCTTTATAGAATCCTCCCCAAGTCCCAAATCCTCATCAACTCCTCCTTTTTCCTTTGTAGACTCCTCCCCAATTCCAAAATCCACCCCAGCTCCTCCTTTTTCCTATGTAGATTCCTCCCCAATTCCCAAATCCTCCCCAACTCCTCCTTTTTCTGTTGTAGAATCCTCACCAGTTCCCAAATCCTCCCCAACTCCTCCTTTTTCATGTGTAGGACCCCCCCCCCCTCAATTCCGACGTCCTCCCCAACTCTTCCTCTTTCCTTCTGTAGAACCCTCCTCAATTTCCAAATCTTCCCCAACTCTTCCTTTTTCCGTTGTAGAACCATCCCCAACTCCCAAATCCTCACCAACTCCCCCGTCTCCTTTGTAGAACCCTCACCAATTCCCAAATCCTCCCCAACTCCTCCTTTTTACTTTGTAGAATCCTCACCAATTCCCAAATCATCCCCAACTCCTCCTTTTTCTTTTGTAGAATCCTCACCAATTCCCAAATCCTCCCCAACACATCCTGTTTCCTTTGTAGAATCCTCCGCAATTCCTAAATCCTCCCCAACTCCTCCTTTTTCCTGTGTAGAATCCTCACCAATTCCAGAATCACCCCCAACTCCTCCTTTTTCATTTGTAGAATCCTCACCAATTCCCAAATCCTCCCCAACTCCTCCTTTTTCCGTTGCAGAATCCTCACCAATCCCCAAATCCTCTCCAACTCCTCATTTTTCCTGTGGAATCCTCACCAATTCCAAAATCCTCCCCAACTCCTCCTTTTTCCTTTGTAGAATCCTCCTCAATTCCCAAATCCTCCCCAACTCCTCATTTTTCCTTTGTAGAATCTTCCACAAATCCCAAATCCTCCCCAACTCATCCTTTTTCCTTTGTAGAATCCTCCCCAATGCCCCAAATCCTACCCAACTCCTCCTTTTTCCGTTGTAGAATCCTCCTCAATTCCAAAATTCTCCCCAACTCCTCTTTTTTTTTCCTTTTGTAGAATTATCACCAATTCTCAAATCCTCACCAAATCCTTCTTGTTTCCTCTGTAGAATCCTTCACAATTCAAACTCATCCCCAAGTCGTCCTTTTTCCTTCTGTAGAATCCTCACCAATTCCCAAATCCTCCCCAACTCCTCCTTTTTCCGTTGTAGAATCCTCCCTAATTCCCAAATCCTCCCCAACTCCTCCTTTTTCATTTGTAGAACCCTCACCAATTCCAAAATCCTCTCCAACTGATCTTTTTTCCCTTGTAGAATCCTCCCCAATTCCCAAATCCTCCAAAACTCATCCTTTTTTCCTTTGTAGAATCATCACCAATTCCCAAAATCCTCCCCAACTCCTCCTTTTTCCTTTTGTAGAATCCTCGACGATTCCCAAATCCTCCCCAACTCCTCCTTTTTCCATTGTAGAATCCTCCACGATTCCCAAATCCTCCCCAACTCCTCCTTTTTCCTCTGTAGAATCCTCCCCAATTCCAAAATCCTCCCCAACTCATCCTTTTTCCTTTGTAGAATCCTCCTCAATTCCCAAATCCTCCCCAACTCCTCCTTTTTCCTCTGTCGAATCCTCCCAAATTTCCAAATCTTCCCCAACTCCTACTTTTTCCTTTGTAGAGCCCTCACCAATTGCCAAATCCTCCCCAACTCCTCCTTCTCCTTTGCAGAATCCTCCACAATTCCCAAATCCTCCTCAACTCCTCCTTTTTCTTTTGTAGAATCCTCCACAATTCCCAAATCATCACCAACTCCTCCTCTTTCTTTTGTAGAATCCCCCCCAATTCCCAAATCCTCCCCAACTCTTCTTTTTTTCCTTTGTAGAACCCTCCCCAATTCCAAAATCCCACCCCCCAACTCCTCCTTTTTGCTGTGTAGAGTCCTCCACAATTCCCAAAGCCTCCCCAACTCCCTCTTCTTCCTTTGTAGAATCCTCCACAATTCCCAAATCCTCCCTAACTCATCCTTTTTCCTTTGTGGAACCTCACCAAATTCCCAAATCCTCACCAACTCCTCCTTTTTTCCTTTGTAGAATCCTCACCAATTCCCAAATCCTCCCCAACTCCTCCTTTTTCCTTTTGTAGAATCCTCACCAATCCCCAAAATCCCCCCCAACTCCTCATTTTCCTTTTGTAGAATCCTCCCCAATTCCCAAATCCCCCCCAACTCATCCTTTTTTTGCTTGGTGGAATCCTCACCAATTCCCAAATCCTCCCCAACTCCTCCTTTTTCCTTTGTAGAATCCCATCCAATCCCCACACACTCCCCAACTCCTCCTTTTCCTTTGTAGAATCCTCTCCAATGCCCAAAACCCTCCCCAACTCCTCCTTTTTCCATTGTAGAATCCTCCCCAATTCCCGAATCCTCACCAACTCCTCTCTTTTTTTCCTTTTGTAGAACCCTCCACAATTCCGCAATCCTCCCCAACAATTTTTTTTTCTTTGTAGAATCCCCCACAATTCCCAAATCCTCCCCAACTCCTCCTTTTTCCTTTGAAGAATCCTCCCAAAATTCCAAAATCCTCCGCAACTCCTCCTTGTTCCTTTGTAGAATCCTCCCCAATTCCCAAATCCTCACCAACTCTTCCTTTTTCCTTTGTAGAATCCTCACCAATTACCGAATCCTCCCCAACTCCTCATATTTCATTTGTTGAATCCTCCCCAATTCCCGAATCCTCCCCAACTCCTCCTTTTTCCTTTGTAGAATCCTCCCCGGTTCCCAAATCCTCTCCAACTCCTCCTTTTTCATTTGTAGAATCCTCCGCAATTCCAAAATCCTCCTCAACTCATCCTTCTTCCTTTGTAGAACCCTCCCCAATTCCCCAAATCCTCCCCAACTCCTCCTTTTTCCTCTGTAGAATCCTCACCAATTCCGAAATCCTCCCCAAACTCCTCCTTTTTCCTTTGTAGAATCCTCACCAGTTCCCAAATCCTCTCCAACTCATCATTTTTCCTTCGTAGCATCCTCCCCAATTCCCAAATCCTCGCCAATTCCTCCTGTTTCCTTTGTAGGATCCCCACCAATTCCCAAATCCTCCCCACCTATTCCTTTTTCCCATGTAGAAGCCTCCCCAATTCCCAAAATCCTCCCCAACTCCTCCTTTTTCCTGTGTAGAATCCTCACCAATTCTCAAATCTCACCCACTTTTTCCTTTGTAGAACCCTCACTAATTCCCGAATCCTCCCCAACTCCTCCTTTTTCCTTTGTAGAATCCTCCACAAATTCTAGAATCCTCCCCAACTCCTCCTTTTTCCTTTGTCGAATCCCCCACAATTCCCAAAGCCTCCCCAACTCACCCTTTTTCCTTTGTAGAATCCTCCCCAATTCCCAAATCCTCCCCAACTATTCCTTTTTCCGTTTGTAGAATCCTCACCAGTTCCCAAATCCTCTCCAACTCATCATTTTTCCTTTGTAGAATCCTCCCCAATTCCCGAATCCCACCAACTCCCTCTTTTTCCTTTTGTAGAATCCTCCACAATTCCAAAATCCTACATTTTCCTTTGTAGAATCCCCCCCAATTCCCAAAATGCCACCCAACTCATCCTTTTTTGTTTGTAGAATCCTCCCAAATTCCCAAATCCTCCCGATCACATCCTTTTTCCTTTGTAGAATCCTCACCAATTACCAGATCCTCCCCAACTCTTCCTTTTTCCCTTGTAGAATCCTCTCCAATTCCCAAATCCTCCCCAACTCCTCCATTCTCCTTTGTAGAATCCTCACCAATTCCCAAATCCTCCCCAACTCGTCCTTCTTCCTTTGTAGAATCCTCCCCAATTCCCAAATCCTCCCCAACTCTTCTTTTTTCATGTGTAGAATCCTTCTCAATTCCCAGATCCTCCCCAACACCTTTTTTTTCCTTTTGTAGAATCCTCCCAAAATACACAGATCCTCACCAACACCTCTTTTTATTTTTTTTTTTCGTAGAATCCTCCCAAATTCCCAAATCCTCTCCAACTCTTCCTTTTTCCGTGGTAGAACTCGCCACAATTCCCAAATCCTCCCCAACTCATCCTTTTTCCTTTGTAGAATCCTCCACAATTCCCAAATCCTCCCCAGCTCCTCCTTTTTCGTTTGTAGAACCCGCCCCAATTCCAAAATCATCCTCAAATCCTCTTTTTTCCTTTGTAGAATCCTCCCCAATTCCCAAATCTTCCCCAACTCATCTTTTCTCCTCTGCGTAACCCTCCCCAATTCCAAAATCCTCCCCAACTCCTCTTCTTTTCCTTTGTGGAATCCTCCCCAGTTCCCAAATCCTCCCCAAATCATCATTTTTCCTTTTGTAGAATCCTCCCCATTTCCCGAATCCTCCCCAACTCCTCCTTTTTCCGTTGTAGAACCCTCCCCAATTCCTAGATCCCTTCCAAATCCTATTTTCTCATTTGTCGAATCCTCCGCAATTCCAGAATTCTCCCAAACTCATTTTTTTTTCTTTTGTAGAATCCTCCCCAATTCCAGAATCCTCTCCAACTCATCCTTTTCCTTTGTAGAATCCTCACCAATTCCAGAATCCTCCCCAACTCCACCTTTTCCTCTGTAAAATCCTACCCAATTCCCAGATCCTCCCCAACTCATCCTTTTTCCTTCGCAGCATCCTCCCCAATTCCCAAATCCTCCCCAATTCTTCCTTTTTTCCTTTGAAGAATCCGCCCCCATTCCTAAATCCTCCCCAACTCATCCTTTTTCCTCTGTAGAATCCTCCCCAATTCCGAAGTCCTCCCCAACTCCTCCTTTTCCCTTTGTAGAATCCTCCCCAATTCCCAACTCCTCCCCAACTTGTCCTTCTTCCTTTGTAGAATCCTCTCCAATTCCAAACTCCTCCCCAACTCCTCCTTTTTTTTCCTTTGTAGAATCCTCACCAATACCAAACAATCCGCCCCAACTCCTCCTTTTTCCTTTTGTAGAATCCTCCTCAATTCCCAAAATTATCCCCAACTCCCTCTTTTTCCTTTTGTAGAATCCTCTCCAATTCCCAAATCCTCCCAAACTCCATCTTTTTCCTTTGTAGAACCCTCACCAATTCCCAAATCCTCCCCAACTCCTCCTTTTTCCTTTGTAGAATCCTCCCCAATGCCCAAAACCCTCCCCAACTCCTCCTTTTTCCTTTGTAGAACCCTCCCAAATTCCCAAATCCTCCCCAACTCCTCCTGTTTCCTTTGTAGAATCCTTCCCAATTCCCAAATCCTCCCCAACTCCTCTTTTTTCCTCTGTAGAATCCTCCACAATTCCCAAATCTTCCCCAACTCCTACTTTTTCCTTTGTAGAACCATCCCCAATCCCCAATTCCTACCAAATTCCCCTTTCTCCTTTGTGGAATCCTCCCCAATTCCCAAATCCTCCCCAACTCCTCCTTTTTCCTTTGTAGAAGCCTCCCGAAATCCCAAATCCTCCCCAACTCCTCCTTTTCTTTTGTTGAATCCTCCCCAATTCCCAAATCCTCCCCAACTCCTCCTTTTTCCTTTGTAGAATCCTCCACAATTCCCAAATCCTCCCCAACTCCTCCTTTTTCCTGTGAAGAATCCCCCCCAAGTCCCAAATCCTCTCCAACTCCCTCCTTTTCCTTTGTAGAATCCTCCCCAATTCCCAAATTCTCCCCAACTCTTCCTTTATCCTTTGTAGAATCCTCCCCAATTCCCAAATCCTCCCCAACTCTTCCTTTTTCCTTTGTAGAATCCCCCCCAATTCCCAAATCCTCCCCAACCAATTACCAAATCCTCCCCAACTCCTGCTCATAATTTCTGTAGAATCCTAGTCGTGAAATCCCCCCCAACCCCGCTGACGTCATTACAGGGCGCAAGGATAATTATCGAAACGATTTTTCGGGTAATGTAATGTTTTTTGCCCCTGCAGTATCTCCGCCGCGGTCCGCTCCCCACCCCTCTTGACCAGCGAGAAGGAGGTCCGACGGTCGGACAGCTCAGGGTCCCCCTGGATCGCGTCGTCCAACTCCTCACCGAAGAAGCGGGTCGACGGATCGGCGTAGACCAGGACTGCGGCGCCATCAGGAGCGGCCTCGCCATCACGCACCACTGGAGCAGCACCTGCGCCGCCCGCGATCTCAGCCAAAACCCCCGCTTCAGCACGAGCGCAGCCCAAGTCGAGGGCGGCGATGGGACTATCAAAGGCGTAAACGTTCGGGCCCTGTGGAAACGGCGCATTGCGCGCGAGTGGGAGCAGGCCCAGCACCACATTGCGGTCGGTGATGTCGATCGCTCTCACCGAAAAGTCGGGCGCAGACCAGATCCACCTCGAGCCGACGAGCATAACGAGCAGAATACAACGGTGGTACGGAATCTCATCATCTGGATAGTTCGCCAACATCTGACGCCCAGGCATATCCAGACTCATGTTCGAGCAAGCTCAGCACGAAGCCTGCGGCTCGCTGGGGTCTCCACGTCCTGCACGGCGAGCGCGGATGGGAGCACGGAGCGGCCCTCTGCGCCCACGACTCGGAGAGCCGTCTGTCGACAGCAACAGCACCGAGAGGGCAGGTAGATCGTCAAGCTCACGAACACGCCGACCGACACACCCAGCGTGAACAGACGCACTCCGATGTGAAAGCACGACTCGTCTGGCTCCCGCTGGTGAGCCTCGCAAGGGGTACACGAAGGCGAGGCCTTGGGAAACTTCTCCACCAGCACCTCGATGAGGTCCTCTATCTTCTGCAGCCGACTGCCACTCACCGAAGGCGCCTCACACGGCGCGACAGGCGGACACGTCCTCGCGGGGCACTCCGCACAACGAGGGCACTCCGGTATGACGGGGAGGGCCGGGCAGACTAGGTCAGGACAGTCTGGGCAGACAGGGCCAGTTTGGCGACCCCAATCGTAGAAATGTCCTACGTGTAACAGAGCGTTCAGCAGAGGCGCGAGCCCAGCTGCAACGTCCATCACACGCCTGAGCCAACAGGACTACGGCGCAAGCATTACCCATGTTGCTCCCCTTCCCCTTTTGGGTGGAGGGAAAAGGGAAACAACGTTACTGGGCATACTAGAACCATCGCGCGCGCTTCGCGCGCGCTCAGGTTCTAGCCCAGGCCGGGGGGGCGCTGGACGATCTTGGACAACGCTATCAAGCACAGGCGCGCGACGGCATCTGAGGAGCTTCTGGGGTGTTCCGCATGCTTTGTCAACTGGCTGTTGGAGGCACCTCTTGGGTGCCTCTTGGGGGGGCGTCTGAGGGTCCCTTGGGGGCATCGGCTCTGTAATCTGAAGCCGTCATTGGCCGTCCTTGCTGCGTGGAGGCCCGACTTGAGGCCACCTGCGGCCAGATTGAGGCAATCCGGAAGCCTCCCGGGGGCCTCCTGGAAGCAGTTTTGACGCATCGAGGGCACTCTTGGGCTATTTTGAAACCTCTTGGACGTCTCCTAGGGGCCTTTTGGGCCCTCGGGAAGCTTTTGGGGTCCTCTTGCGGCCTCATGTGGGCCTTTTGGGGGGAACGCTCTGCTGTTGGGTCGCGTTCCCCTTCTTGGGCCTCTCTTGGGGCTCTTGGGGCCCTCTCGGGCCGTCTTGGGCGCCTCAAGCACCGTCTTGGGGCCCTCGCGGGCCGTCTTGGGGCCCTCTTGGAGGCCTCTTCCTCTATATTGGAGCGGTATTGGAAGCCTCTTGGGCCGTCTTGGAGCATCGGGATGCCAAAAGGCCGAAAAAATTCAAACCCGTCAAAGCCCAATCGTAAAACAATGAGTTGTGCCTCTTGGGGCCACCTTGGGAGATCTCTTGGAACCTCGTCGGCCCTCTTGGGAGCTTCTTGGGGGGCCTCTTGGGACTTCCCGAGAACCTCTCGGGGTAGAAAGCTCGGATTCTCAGTTCGTGTTTCCCTTCTTGGGCCTCTCTTGGGGCCGTCTTGGGGCCCTCTCGGGCCTTCTTGGGCGCCTCAGGCACCGCCTTGGGGCCCTCGTGGGCCGCCCAGGGCCCTCTTGGAAGCCTCTTCGGCTATCTTGGAGCTGTCTTGGAGGCCTCTTCCTCCTCCTCGTCCCCCTCCTCCTCCTCCTCCCACTCCAGCTCTCTCTCCTCCTGATCTTCCTCCTCCCCCTGCAGCGTGTTCCGGAAGGCTCCCGCCGGAACATGCTGTGCACAAGTGCTGTCACTGCTCCCGCCACAGTGCCCTGGGTGGTGGGTCAGAGGCCTCATGGGTGTTGGTTTGGATCTCGTGGTTGGCCTGTCGGGGACGTCGTGAAGGCAGTTTCGCAGCTTCTCGGTAGCCGTTTTGGGACCGTTGTGGGGCCTCCTCGGGGCTGTTTTGTCGTTTGGGCCATTTTGGGCCTCCTGGGTGCCTCTTGGGGGCCTCCTGGGGCCTCTTGGGGGCTCCTTGGGGCCTCCTGGGGCACTCTTCCCGTAGCCATTTTGGCTCAAGCGAGCCTGGCGTGCGGGAGGCCCTCGCGCGGCGCGCGCCCGTGGGGCGCTCGGGCGCGTGCCAGCGGCCATGGAGAGCAGTGCTGGGGGCAGGCGCTGGGCTGCGGCCAGCGCGCGCTCGCTGGCACGACGCCTTCGGCGGATGCGAAGGCAAGCCGATGGCGAGACGCGGGCCTCGGCGCTCGCGGTGAGGACCGCCGCCATCCGTCGCGCCCTGGCGGCGCACTGGCGGCTGGCGGATCGCCTGGGCGGCCACGCTCCCACCTTCGGCGAGGTTGTTGCCGCGGGGCGGGTCCTGGGCATCAGCGACGACATCCTGGAGGCAGCGGTCGAGGACCTGGAATGGGGCAATTGGGCCCGACACGCCGCGCCGCCTCGCGCGGCGAAGCTGCGGCCTGTGCCCCTGGAGGCTATCTCGGTCGCGGATGTCGAGCGGAAGCTGCAGATGACGGACGGCGGCGCCAGGCTGGACGCGGGGGCGGCCCCCTGTCAGCCGCGGCGGCCCCCAGGGGTCTGGGGAGCGCCAGTGCAGCAGCGGGAGGACGTGCTCCTGGAAGCTCTCGGCGTGACGCCCAGGGTGGAGGAGTGCGAGCAACACGCACCTGAGCGGAGCCTGACGGCGGAGCTTGGGGAGTCGGTGCAGGAGGCGTCCCCTCCCTTTCTCTTCTACGGGGGCTCGGCGCAGGAGCTGGTGGAGAAGGACGTGGAGGAGGAGAGCGAGGACGTGGCACGGAAGTGCGGCTGGCTGGCACCTGGCGTCTGGCAGGCGGAGAATCCTGTGGCGGAGGTTCAGGCCTTCACGGGAGGCTTCGCAGCCGGGTGGCGTTTGGGCGAGCTGGCGGCGCTGGAGGCCGAGCGGGCCGATGAGGACGCGCAGCTCGAGAGCATCGCGCGGCTGGAGGACGCCTGGAAGCTAGTCAAGGCGCGCAACGTGGCGCTGGAGGAGCAGCTGGCAGGCAGGCGTCGGGCCATAGCAGCCACCATCTACGGCGAGCTCGGGACGGGCACTGCCGTGGCGGTTGCAGGCGACGCAGAACGTGACGACGTACGGGGAGGTCTAGGCGAGGGCACCGAGGAGGACGAGGGGAGGACGGCGAGCAGCACGACGTGCACTGCAGCTCCCCGCACGTCTTCCCGAGGCGCCGCAGTCGCGACCTACCTGGAGGAGTTTCCCTCGGCCCTGCTGCGCGGGGGCGGCGAGGGGGAGGTGCCCCAGGAGACGGAGGAGAAGGAGGGGATCCTGGGGCACGAGGTGGCGGAGCTCGAGGCGCAGGGCGTCGAGGGCTTCGTGGCGCCTGAAGGCAACAGCACCGACGAGCCGAAGGAGCGGTGCCTGCTGACGGGCGAGGTGCTGCAGGGACCGAGGTGGACGCCGACGGACCTGCCGCCCGACCCTGGGGAGGGTCTCCTGTTCGGCGGTCCCGACACGCGAGGTCGGAGGCGCCGTGCAGGCAAGAGCAAGAGTGCGGTGCCCTGAGGCCAGGTCGCGTCGCGGGCGCCTCGGGGCTCCGCCTGGCTCGGAGCTGGCGTGCTCGGCAAATGCTGGGCTAGCAAGTGCTCAGGCCGCTGATGCGGCGGTCGGGCCTTGTGGCGGGAATCCGCTGGGGGCCTTGGGGAGAAAAAAAAGAGCCTCCTGGGGCACTCTTCAAGCGGGAGGGTCGAATATTGGAGTCGTGGTCCCCCTCTTGGGCACATCTTGGGGCTCTGTTGGGCTGTCTTGGGCGACTCTGGGCCGTCTTGGGGCCCTCTTGGGCCGTCTTGGGGCGCTCTTGGGGGCCTATTGAGCCGTCTTGGAACGTCGGACAGCCGAAAAGGCTGGAAGGCCAAAATCGTTCGAAAACCTGCGTGAAATTGACGATTTCGGCCTCTTGAAGCGCTGTGGAGAGGCGTCTTGAAGCGTCGTGGAGTGCCCTGGGGGGCCTCTCGGGCCGTCTTGGGCCTATCTTGGGCGTCCTGGAGCGGTCTTTCGGCGACTCGGGGCCCGCTTGGGCCGTCTTGGGAGCCTCTGGAGGCCCTCCTGACCTATTTTGAACCTCCCAGGCCGCCCCGTCCTCCCACGGGGGGTCGGAAGCGGCGGCCTCCGAGGCCCAGGACGCGGAAACCCTTTAAAAACACATGGAACATGAGCCCCAATACTCCCATGCCCCCTCGGGGCAGCCGCCTTGGGCGCCCGGGCGTCGTGCACGTCTGCGGCCAGATTGAAGCAATCCGGAAGCCTCCCGGGGGCCTCCTGGACGCAGTTTTGACGCATCGAGGGCACTCTTGGGCTATTTTGGAACCTCTTGGACGTCTCCTGGGGGCCTTTTGGGCCCTCGGGAAGCTTTTGGGGTCCTCTTGCGGCCTCATGTGGGCCTTTTGGGGGGAACGCTCTGCTGTTGGGTCGCGTTCCCCGTCTTGGGCCTCTCTTGGGGCTCTTGGGGCCCTCTCGGGCCGTCTTGGGCACCTCAAGCACCGTCTCGGGGCCCTCGCGGGCCGTCTTGGGGCCCTCTTGGAGGCCTCTTCCTCTATATTGGAGCGGTATTGGAAGCCTCTTGGGCCGTCTTGGAGCATCGGGATGCCAAAAGGCCGAAAAAATTCAAACCCGTCAAAGCCCAATCGTAAAACAATGAGTTGTGCCTCTTGGGGCCACCTTGGGAGATCTCTTGGAACCTCGTCGGCCCTCTTGGGAGCTTCTTGGGGGCCTCTTGGATCCGATTGGGGGCCTCTTGGGACTTCCCGAGAACCTCTCGGGGTAGAAAGCTCGGATTCTCAGTTCGTGTTTCCCTTCTTGGGCCTCTCTTGGGGCCGTCTTGGGGCCCTCTCGGGCCTTCTTGGGCGCCTCAGGCACCGCCTTGGGGCCCTCGTGGGCCGCCCAGGGCCCTCTTGGAAGCCTCTTCGGCTATCTTGGAGCTGTCTTGGAGGCCTCTTCCTCCTCCTCGTCCCCCTCCTCCTCCTCCCACTCCAGCTCTCTCTCCTCCTGATCTTCCTCCTCCCCCTGCAGCGTGTTCCGGAAGGCTCCCGCCGGAACATGCTGTGCACAAGTGCTGTCACTGCTCCCGCCACAGTGCCCTGGGTGGTGGGTCAGAGGCCTCATGGGTGTTGGTTTGGATCTCGTGGTTGGCCTGTCGGGGACGTCGTGAAGGCAGTTTCGCAGCTTCTCGGTAGCCGTTTTGGGACCGTTGTGGGGCCTCCTCGGGGCTGTTTTGTGGCCTCTTTAGGCCTCGTTTGGGCCTCCTGGGTGCCTCATGGGGGCCTCCTGGGGCCTCTTGGGGGCTCCTTGGGGCCTCCTGGGGCACTCTTCAAGCGGGAGGGGCGAGGCTGGGGGCCCCAGGACAGGTGCCTCGACCCCCCATGGTGGGACGGGGGGGCCTGGAGCCTCCCGGGAGCAGCCCAGGCGGCCCAAGAGTGCCCCAAGAGCGCTCCACGACAGGCCCAGCAGGCTCCAAGAGGCCCAAGAGGGCGCCAAGAGGGCCCCAAGATGCCCAAGATAAGCCCAAGACGGCCAAAGAGGCCCCCAAGACGCTCCAAGAGGCCTCCAAGAGGCCCCCCCAGATGGCCCCAAGAGGCCAAATTCGCTCATTTTACGAAGGTTTTGAACACATTTTGCCTTTCCCGCCTTTTCAACTTACCGACGCTCCACGACGGCTCACAGCCCCCCCGCGGACGCCCCAAGACAGCCCAAGAGGCCTCCAAGAGGGCCTGAAGACGGCTCTGTTGGGCTGTCTTGGGCGACTCTAGGGCCGTCTTGGGGCCCTCTTGGGCCTTCTTGGGGCGCTCTTGGGGGCCTATTGAGCCGTCTTGGAACGTCGGACAGCCGAAAAGGCTGGAAGGCCAAAATCGTTCGAAAACCTGCGTGAAATTGACGATTTCGGCCTCTTGAAGCGCTGTGGAGAGGCGTCTTGAAGCGTCGTGGAATGCCTTTGGGGGCCTCTCGGGCCGTCTTGGGCCTATCTTGGGCGTCCTGGAGCGGTCTTTCGGCGACTCGGGGCCCGCTTGGGCCGTCTTGGGAGCCTCTGGAGGCCCCCCTGGACTATTTTGGACCTCCCCGGCCGCCCCGTCCTCCCACGGGGGTTCCTCGGGGCTGTTTGGGAGCCTCTTGAAGCCTCATTTAGGCCTCCTGGGTGCTTCTTGGGGGTCTCCTCTTGAGGCTCCTTTGGGGCCTCCCGGGGCCCTGTGGAGGCGGGAGGCTTGAATTTCCGGTTCGCAGTTCCCCTCTTGGAGCCCTCTTGGGGCCGTCTTGGGCCTCTCTTCGCCCGTCTTGGGCGCGTCTTGGGCCGCCTTGGGGCTCTCCAGAGCCGTCTTGAGCCCCTCTTGGAGGCCTGTTGGGCCGTCTTGGGGCGTCCGCGGGGGGCCTGTGAGCCGTCGTGGAGCGTCGGTAAGCTGAAAAGGCGGGAAAGACAAATGTGTCCAAAACCATGTAAAATGAACGAATTTGGCCTCTTGGCGCCCTCTGGGGGGGCCTCTTGGAGGCCTCTTGGAGCGTCTTGGGGGCCTCTTTGGCCGTCTTGGGCTTATCTTGGGAATCTTGGGGCCCTCTTGGCGCCCTGTTGGGCCTCTTGGAGCCTGCTGGGCCTGTCGTGGAGCGCTCTTGGGGCACTCTTGGGCCGCCTGGGCTGCTCCCGGGAGGCTCCAGGCCCCCCCCGTCCCGCCATGGGGGGTCGAGGCACCTGTCCTGGGGCCCCCGGCCTCGCCCCCAGGGATATATATATATATATATATATATATATATATATCTATATATGTATATAAATATGTATATATATATACATATATGTGTATGTGTATATATGTATATATGTATATATATACATATACATATATATATATATACATATATATATATATATATATCCTCACGTCATCCTGGCCACTGGCGCGCGAGGGAATGGGCCCGCCAACCGCCCCCCGTTCCGTTTTCGGGGAATCTTGGAAATCCCGGAAATCCGGAAAACCGGCCCTCCGAGCCTCCCCAAGGAGGCCCAAGAAACTCGGCGACGAATTCCAAACTGGCGCCTTCGCGTGGGACAGCCTCAGAAAACTGGCCCCCCGAGCCTCTGAAACGGCTGGCCTCCCGAACCACCCCAGAAACGGAACAATTGTTCCGCTTCCAGGACATACGGGCACAAACCGGCGCCCTCGCGTGGGACATCCTCAGAACCAGCCCCCCGAGCCTCCCCAACCAGGCCCTGAGACGCGCGCCAGGGCGCGCCAGGGCGCACTGGGCGTGTCCCAATCCGCGGCTCTCGCTCGAGCTTGTAAGACGAATGTGCACAGCGCTACGGCGAGAATCACATCTTGAAAACGGCCCGCCCTCCATCTGTGGAGCTGTTGCAGGCTATCAGCTGAAGGATCTTAAACAGTGAGGAAACCTCCAGCGAATCGCCCAACCCGCCATACCTACACGCCTCGGGGTGCGACAGGGTAAAATTATTCAGAAAGACAAGGGATGGAGGGAGGGTGGAGGGGAGCACAGCGAGGTCAGGAGGAAGGAGAAATTAACGACGAGGGGGAGGAGGAGGAGGAGCAGGAGGAGGAGGAGGAGGAGGAGGAGGAGGAGGAGGAGGCAGAGGAGAAAAGAGGAGGAAGGAGGGAGGAGAGGAGGAAGAGGAAGAGAAGGAAGGAGAAGAGGAAAAGGAGGAGGAGGAGGAGAGAAGGAGGAGAAGGAGGAGGAGGAGGAGGAATAAGACGACGGTTGGACGCCCGTGCATGGCCATGCCACGCCGCCCGCGGCGAAGCGGCGCCCCCACGGCGAGACGCAGTAGACCTGCGCGACTACCCTCTCCACCATTAATCCTCCTCCTCTTCCTCCTCCTCCTGCCTCCTATTACCTTCCTTCCTTCCTTCCTTCTCCTTCCTTCTCCCTTCCTCCTCCTCCTCCTCCTCCTCCTCCTCCTCGTCCACCTCCTCCTCCTCCCCCGCCTCCTTCTTTCTTGTGCTCCTCGTCCGCCTCGTCCTCCTCGCCTCCTCGTCCTCCTGTTCCTCCTCCTCCTGCTCCTACTTCTCCTCGTCCTCGTCCTCCTCCCCTCCTCCTCCTCCCTCCTCCTCACCCTCTCCCTCCTCCTCCTCCTCCTCCTCTCCTCCTCCTCTTCTTTCCTCTTCTCCTCCTCCTCCTCTCCTCCTCCTCCTCCGCTCCTGCTCCTGCTCCTGCTCCTGCTCCTGCACCTGCTCCTGCTCCCTGCTCCTGTTCCTGCTCCTGCTCCCTCTCCTCCTCCTCCTCCTCCTCTCCCCTCCTCCTCCCTCCTCCTCCTCCTCCTCCTCCCTCCTCCTCCTACCACCACCACCACCACCACCACCACCACCACACCACCACCATCATCATCATCATCATCATCATCATCATCATCATCATCATCTTCATCATCATCATCGTCGTCATCGTCATCGTCATCGTCATCGTCATCGTCATCATCATCCCCATCCTCATCCTCATCCTCATCGTCATCCTCATCATCACCCTCATCATCACCATCAGCATCATCATCATCAGCATCAGCATCATCAGCATCAGCAGCATCAGGATTATCAGCATCAACATCATCATCATCATCATCATCAGCACCATCACCATCATCATCACCAGCATCATCAGCATCAGCATCAGCATCATCATCATAAACAGCATCAGCATCATCAGCCTCATTAGCATCATCATCACCATCACCATCACCATCACCATCATCACCATCATCATCGTCATCCTCATCCTCATCCTCATCCTCATCCTCATCCTCATCCTCCTCGTCCTCGTCCTCGTCCTCCTCCTCCTCCTCCTCCTCCTCCTCCTCCTACTCTCTTCATCATGCCCCTCCTCCCTCCCCCTCGTGCTCCTCCTCCTCCTCTTCCTCCTCCTCCTGCGTTTCTGCGTTTCTCGCTCCGAGCAGCGTCTCCACGAGCGCCCGGAGCGCGGAGCGCACCGCAGCAGCCCACGAGGGCCGCGCGGGCACTCAGACGGCGGCCCTGGGAACCCGACCCCGAGGAGGAGAGAGAGGACCAGGGACCAGTAAATACCTCGGAGGAGAGAGGGGCCGCGTTTTTTAAAACAGGAGGCCCGACAGGGCCCATGGGCGGGCGCCGCGCGCGCCCGCGCCCGCGGGCGTCAGGCAGCACGGCACGGCGCGCGGCCAGGCCGTCGGCCTCTTCTTGGGCCGGCGGCCGCGCAGCGGCGGCTGGGCTCCCTTCGGCGCGGAGCGCTGAGCCCAGCCGCCGTGGAGGGCGGCTCCTAGGGGCTGGCTGCCCCCCGCCTTGGCGACCTCCACCCTTCGGCGCCGCGCGCTGTGGAGGCTCGCCGAGCCGCTCGTGGGCTCCAGCTGGCCTGCACTGGCGGCCGCTCTTTCCAGCTCCTGCCGTCTCTGGCCGGCTGGCCTCGGCCCCTCGCATGCCACGCGAGGGCGACGGGGATGCACCCTTCGGCGCCCTGCGCTGTGTATCCCACGTCGCGGGGCAGGCTGCCCCTTCCTCACTCTGCTAGACTCTGTAGTTCTCGAACCTGTGGTACTGCTTGACTCTGTAGTGCGCGAACCTGTGGTACTCGACCCAGTCGTGCTGGTCAAAGTGGTACTGTTTGACTCTGCGGTGCTCGCAACTGTGCTGCTCGCTACAGACGTGCTGGTCAACGTGGTACGGCTTGGCTCCGTGGTTCACGAGCTGTGGTACTCGACTCAATCATGATGGTCGACGTAGTACTGCATGACACTGTGGTGCCAAGCCTGTGGTACTCGACCCAGTCGCGTTGGTTGGCGTGGTAGTGCTTGACTCGGTGGTCCTCAATCCTGTGGTACTCGACTCAGCCGTGCTGGTCGACGTTGATGGCGGGTGGTGGTGGTGGTGGAGTGGATGGTCGGTTGGGGTGATCCCCAGCCCTTGTAGCTGCTTGTCGTGCGTGCTGGTTGGTGGGTCGTTGGGAGGTCGGCTTGTTGCTGGTGTTGTGGTATGGGTCGTGGGCGCACTTATGAGGCCTCCATGCGCCGACTTCAAGTGGGGTTCGTGGCGGCCCCACCTCGTCCCGCTATGGCTAGGGGTCACAGTGCCCTCGGTGGGGGCGAACCCCAGGCCTGGTGCTTGCTTCTGTCGGTGAGGGATGTCTCGGCTGCCCTGCGTTTCGCCCATTGGGCGCTTGGGTAGCTCCTCCTCCGCCATGGGGATGGTGGGGGTGGCGAGCTAGGGCGGACCGCGGGGGCGCAGGTAGTGGACGTCCTACCCCCCCCCCCCCCTGCCCCTCACCATCCCCCCTGGTAGGCGCGGGTAGTACTCGTCCTGCCCCCCCACCCTTCGAGCCCGTCTCGAAGTTTGATCCATGCCTCACCAGGGCAGCGTTGACTTGTAAAGAGGTGTGGTGGGCCATACAAGGGTTGTGAGCGGTGGTCGGTCGGTGGTACAACATGGTCGTAGAGGTCGAATACCGTCTGGCCTGCTGGCAACCACTGAGTTGTATACGTACGATCGCTGCCTGAGTCCATACAGCAAGACGTAGCGACTTGTGCTTGGGGCGTTCCCACGCATTCGGGGCTTCCCCAGGACTTGCGTCCTAACGCCTCATGCAAAACTTGGCGACGCTGCCTGAGGTGTTCCCACGCATTCGGGGCTTCCTCAGGACTTGCGTCCTGACGCCTTAGTGCTTGTCGTCGAGGACGCTCTTCGCCGCGGACAGCCCTATGGTACTCGACATGGTCGTGCTCGAACCTGTGGTACTCGACATGGTCGCGCTGGTACAAGTGGCAGTGCTTGACTCTGTGGCGCCCGCACCTGTGGTGTTCGGCACAGCCATGCTGGTCAACATGGTAGTGCTTGACTCCGTGGTGCACGGACCTGTGGTGCTCGACTCCGTCGTGCTGGTCAACGTAGCACTGCTTGACTCTATGGTGCACGAGCCTGTGGTGCTCGACTCATTCTTGCTGGTCAATGTGTTAATGCTTGACTCCGCGGTGCTCGAATCTGTGGTACTCGACTCTGTCGCGCTAGGCACGTGGTACAGCTTGTCCCTGTGGTGCACGAGCCTGTGGTAATCCACTCAGTCACGCTGGTCAAAATAATATTGCAAAACGTGTAATAGTGGTAGTGCTGCTCCCCGTGCTGCAAAATATTAATGCAAAATCTGTAATACTGCAAAATGGTAATCCAGACTCATACAGCATCTGCCACGAAAAAACAAAATACCATACAATGATAGACTGGACGCTTTGCAATCTTTGCCCAGAGAAGATACATACTCGCATCAGACGCATTACCAGAACAAGTGCACAATATAACCAATAGGAATACTCGAGGGGAGGCACGCTCCGTCGCCTTTAAGGGATCGTGCCCACCCGTAACGCCCCCCCCCCCCCCCCCCCCCCCCCCCCGAGAATGGCAAGCCATCGAAGTCCATGAAAACACATACTCGAATATTCACTCAGTCGTGCTGGTCACGCAAAATACTCAGGCAATAAAGTCAATAAAATACTCAGTCCCTCGATCGCTCAGTCGGTAAAATACTGCAAAATAGTAATCCACTCAGTTCACTGGTCGTACTGCAAAATCTGTAATACTGCAAAATAGTAATCCACTCACGACTCAGTTGTGCAGGTCAACGTGATACTGCCTGAATCTGCGGGCCCGAACCTGTGGTGCTCGACCCAGTCGCGCTGGTCGACGTAGTACTGCTAGCGGCGGTGGCTGCCCCAAGCCCTGTGACAGTCGTGCCCCAGCTGTTCTTGCTCTGTGTAATAGTCCAGTGGCGCGTAAAAGCTGTGGTAGTACTCGTCTGTCTCGGCCCACAGTGCTTCGTCGTCTGCGAGCGGCCCCCAGTGGGCTGCGAAGGCTGCGGCCATTGGCTTGCCCAACCTCGAAGGATATTATTTGAGAGGGGCGGTCCTCCAGCCGCCCTGCCCGTCGCGTCCGCAAGCGCGGTCGTGTCCACGATGTCGGCACAGTTGACCGCCGGGTACTGCTCCGAGCTCTTGCGTGAGTTCACTGAGGTGCGCCGCCAGCAGACACGTTGGCTTTCGCGCGGCCTGCCCAAACTGGCACTGGATGTAGTGTAGCTGGACATTCGTCTGCTCCAACAGCCACAGAGTCTCCGCTCGATGCCAGTTACTCGGCGCTTGAGGACACCAGGTAGCTGGGGCTGGATGTTCGAGTATCGCAGAAACGTTGTCCTGCAAACCCGTGGTGATGAGCAGTAAGGCTGTCCTGTAGAGTGCGTTGGCCAGTGCTAGCTGCTGGAGTTCCGTTTGGCTGGCTGCTTGTATGCCCCAGGGGAAGTCGTGGGTGCGTAGTGGGCGTGGGGCGTTGCCCTCAGTGGCGTGCCAACGTGACGAGCGCCACGTCTCGCACGGAGGGCCGGCTACGATGCCAAAGATTTTGCCCTGACGTATCGCCGCACACCAAAGGCAATCGCGTCTGGCTTGGTCAGGTCGCCTTTGTCTGGGTCGATCTGTACATCGATTGATAACACTATCAAAATGCATACCCGAATGTGCATCTCGAAATGGTGCTGGAAATCCTCCACTCGGCGTCTTCCAGAGAAGAGGTGAAGCAAGAACATGGTCGTGGTGACCATGGGCCTGCACGGTGCAAAGGTCCTTGTTGACGGCGTCTCCGCTTGAAGAGTCACTGCTGCGGGCGGCGCAGGCGAGAGCTGGAGCTGGTGTTGGTCGACGTGGTCGGCGAGCTTGATGTGGATGATCTGCTGCACAGGCACTGGCGCCTTAGTGGCTCCGTGGCCCATCGCTTTTCTCGTCGCCACCGCTTCACGTTCTTCATCGCGTCGATCGGCTGCCTCCTGTAGATCCATTGGGACTTCAATTGCTTGGAGAACTGCGAGGCACCTGGGGCATCTCCTCAGGTGCTTGAGTATGCGCGAGCGCATGATGAAGTCCTTCCCGCACCCAGGGCATGTTGTCGAACGGGCGAGTAGTTCAGGAAGGTCAAAGCCGATGTGCTCCATGGTGCGGTGGCGCTTCCAGGCTCCTCGTGTTTTCAGGACCTTGCCGCACTCGTAGCAGATGTAACCACTGTGTTGTATAGGTGGTCGTCCGTCAAAGTTGGGCGTGGTGAGTCCGAAGTCTTGTGCGAGCCGATGTAGCTGTCGTTGCCAGAGCCGATGTCGGTATACGTCGTGCTGCCAGGACTTGTACCTAAGCCAGGCGCGCGTGACCATGGCTTGTGCGGAATGCTCGTGTTGTGCTCGTACCCATCGTACAAAATCCCTGATGTCGCTGCCAAGGTCCTCGTCCAGCAGGAAGCGTTTGATCCAATCCAGGTCCTCGACGATAAGCACGTTCCAGGCCTTGCTGTCCGCCCAGAAGCTCGTCGATGAGTCGGTGGAGGAATGGCGTATCCGCATGCAGCATTCTGATGAAGTGCAGCAGACGGCGTCGTCGCAGGGACACGTGGATCGGGACTTCATCGCAGAGTAGGTAGATCTCGTCGTCCAGGGTGCGCAGGTGTTCCGCCCCATGTCGCTGTTGTCGTGCCGCAGCTCGAAGACTCGCCATATGTCGGCTCTGCAACATCTGCTTCTGTTGTACTGTCAATGGCCCCCATATTTCGCAGTCGTAGGTCAACTTGCTCTGCGCCAGTGCCGTGAGGTACTGCATCTTGGCTTTGAGGTCGATGTGCGGAAGTCGGTAGATGGATTTCTTCAGGGGGCCCTCCGCAGATCTGTGATCGATGATGCGTCGCATTAGGTTTGGCCCTTCGCTGCCGTCGCTTGTAACTACGTTGCCCAATGTGAGTCCCTGGGTCGTGACTTCAGCTGTGGTAGCGTCGATGCTGGTCAGCGGTTGGCCCTCCTCGCGGTGCAGCGTGACAGGGTTGGCCTGGAAGATCTTCGCCTTGATGTGCTGTTTGGCGTGTCCGTCGATTTGCAGCAGGGCTTTGGTCTTCTTGGGGTGCAGCTCGTGCCCGAAGATCTTGAGTCTCCTCGCAATAATGGACAATATGTCGAAGATATTGCTCACGATTTTTGCATTGTCCCTGAGTACGCACAGGAAGGTCGCATCGTCCATGAAGGATACTTCTGGTAGGGCCACTTCGTGGTCTCGAAGGTGGCCTGTGGTGGTAATGGCTTGCTCTCCCAAAGGTGGTAGCTGCAAGGAGTAACCTTCCGCATGCGACTCCAGCTCCAGAGGGCCCAGGGCGTGCGCGAAGCCGATGTTGAAGATGAGGTCGGCCAGTCCGTTGCCTGGGCGTGTGCCTTTGCGGCTCTCTGCGCACAGTTCGTCTCCGCGCGCTTGAAAGAAGGTCGCGTCGCGTGCCTCTTCCAGCTGGAATCGGAGGTTCTCGTCGACATCGTTGAGCGCTAGGTAGCCAGGGGCTGCGATCAAGTGCTGGATGACAGGCATGAGCCATTCTGGTGGGTCGCAGCCTGCCATAATCTTGCGAAGCCACGGCTTGTCACCCCCACGCCCCAGGACGAACTCACGGATGACGGAGTAGAAGGCCTGCCGGAGGTCTAACAGGATGCCAACGGCGCTCAGGCGCTTGCGCTTGCAGATCCTGAAGAACGCCTTGATGGTGTGGGTGGAGTACGCACCAGACTTCTTCGGGATCCCGCCATGCTGGGTGACGCGGAGCAGACAACTGCAGACCCGCAGCGTCGTTGTGCGAAGCCACTTGTGGCAATGCTTGGCCACCGTGTTGTTGAGGAGGATCGACCTGTAGTACTCCAGTAGAGACCTCGTGCCGCTGCCTTTGTGAAGCTTTACTGCGATGCCTGCCTTGAATTGGATTGGTTCGCGGCCTCGCATGATCGTCTTCAGGATGACAGGGTACCAGTAGCGGGCTGTCTCCTCGGGTGCAAGTTTGAAGATGTCGTCGAGGTTGCCGTCAGGTCCTCCTGCGCGTCCCTTCTCGCCGTCCGCGAAGCTCTCCACCAGGTCGTTGAGTGTCATGGGCAGGTGCGGCGAGACCTCGTCGGGTGGTGTCCTGCCGGTATGACTGCTGTTGTAGCGGTCCGTGGGGTCGTACTTGTCCCTGATGTCTGCAGACTCGATGTTGGCGAAATGTTGGAGCGTGGCGCGGCTGATCTCGCTTTGGGTGCCCATGATGGTGCCATCGGAGTGCTGCATGGTAGGTAGCGCGTTGTCGTACTTTGGTTTGCGGCCGCCGTGAATCAGGATCTTCTTGGTCAGTTGCCATTCGGACCTGGCGTCTCGTGCTGTTCTACTGTCTGCCAGTGTGGTACCAAGGCCCTGGAAGTACTGGTTGCGGTCGGTGCTAAGCTGGTGCCTGAATGTGTCCTTAGTGTGGGCGATGAAGGACCTTGCGGCGTCGTGCGCAATGCCAAGGCAGCCAGTAGTGCGACTGAGCTGGCAGGCGTCTGCGAGAGCTGCGACGGAGTTGAACCAGCTGTCTTCCACGTGGGCGTAGGCCAGCGCCTCATAACAGAGCTTCTTGCGGAATGCTTCTAGTGGTGCTGGGTCTCCATTGTTCGTGTAGGTCCGCGTGGAGCTCTCCGCGTATCTGCGTAGTCGCAATAGTCGCATGCTGGCCTCGGAGATTGTGGCATTGCAAGGTGTGAGCGGGTCCCGTCCGAAGTGCTGCTTCGTCTTGTCGGCAATGAGCCCTGCTGTCTCGTGGTAGTGATCGTTGACGTCGGCCCTCCATGGTGGTAGCCTGGTGCTGTTCAGGTCCTGCTTGAAGGCGGTGATGCAATCGGGGTTCTTGAGCTTGTTGGTGTCCAACTGGGTGGCGCTCTTCAGATTGCGGTGGCGACCGATAATGTCACCCACGACTTCTACAAGCACTGGCAGGTGATCAGTGGCCGAGTCGAAGCTGTTCTGGGCGCCGCTGTTCCTCCGCTTGCTGTGCTCGTTCCTCTTATTGGCGCCTGGCTTCTAGAAGTCCTTCAGCACTGTGCAGGCTGTCACGCACTTGAATAGGCAGGGAGCCATGGCGACGTAGTCGATGCGGTTGGAGACCCCATCCTTGTGGTAGGTGTAGTCGTCGCTGTCCCCGTAGTAGGTGTTGACGACGTGCAGGTGACCGTTGGCGACCGTCTCATGGAGTTCGTGTCCGTTCTTGTCGTCCAACTGATTAGGACCCTTCTGGCCTAGCCACAGAGAGTCCTCTCCATCCTTGTGTCCTAGCTTGGCGTTCGCGTCGATGAGCACGATCTCTGGCTTCCATGTGTCGCACATCTCTCTGAAGTGTTCCCACCGCCCGCTGATGTCCTTGGCCTTCTGGCACGGGGCGCGGGCGACGGCGATGACGTGGCGGAACAAGGGGGCATGTACGCGTACAAAGAGCATCCTGGCAGAAGAGTGCAATCTTGTGAGCTGGGACTGCTTGAAGTACAGGTCCTTCCCTATGAGCTGTCCGTGCGGGATCTCGACGTTGAGAAGTAGCGCGCAGCCCCAGTTGCCGTCCTGCGCGTCGCTCTGGATGTTGATGAATCCTTGTCCCGTCCATGTGGCCTCCTTACAGCGTGTCTCCTGCAGCCCGGCGACATGTACCTTCAGGTCCAGGAGCTGGGCTCTGACCAGAGCTCCTTTGCTGGATATGTCCAGGTGCAGGTCTGTGGAAGTCAAGTCGCCTACCATGGACTGGGCATTGTACTGCGCGACGTTGAGCTTCAGTATGCCCTTGTTGTAGCTGTCCACGGTGAGGTCGGGGATGTGTTCTGCTTCCGCCGTCTGTGGTGCGGCGTGCTCCTCGAGCTGTCCGTGCGTCCGGGTTGGGTACGCATGTAGGTCCCTGCAGGCTGGGTTGTCCATCCAGGCCCATTCGAGCGTGCTGTTGTACTGTACGATGTTAATTAGTTCTTCTGCTGGCGGTGGTGGTGCCGGCCGGAGTGCTGCATATTTTGACAAAATATATGCTGCTTCGTTCCAGGGTGCGTCTCGATGAGCATGTGCACGTTCGAAGCTGATGGCCTTGGTGAGTTGGAGCTGCTGGAATAGTATTCGTGTGAACCTTGCGAGCGGGCGGTTTCTACTCGATCTAATCCTCGATGTTCCTGCTGCTGCGCCCAAGGCTGCGGTGTTGTCGCCAATGATAACGATCTCATGCGCGTCGTCCTCCTACATGCGATACCAGCCCAGAGCAAAGCCCCCAGTTCGGGGCTAGTACTGGAAGTGATGTTGTTGGCCATCTCCTCGCTGACTGACAGGGCGTGGTTGGAATACATGTGTCTGTAGTAGGCGATGCCCTGGTCGTCTTCCCTCAAGTGGACCACCGCCCATGCCGATGTGCCTGGCGCCTTGGCGTGGTAGGAAGCGTCGGTGAAGTAGTAGTGCCGCTTCACGGAGGCCGAGGGTCTCGGGGGCGCGAGTTGCCTTACCGCCAGCCTTGTGTGCTCGTGCAGGTCGTGGTCCTCGAGGTCGTGGTGCCATGTAGGCTTCTGGACGTGTTGTTGGAACTGCCGCGGTAGAAACTGTGGTGTTCCAATATTGGCATGGCGTCGTTGGGTGCTGCTGGTGCTGCTGCGCAGTTCGGTATCATCCATCCGTCTGCGCGTTGCTGGTATGGTTCTTCTTCGGCGTCGACGCCTGCGCTCGCATCGCAGGTAGTCGTCGCTGTGATCGCAGTCATCGTTGGTGCAATAGTTGTCTTGCGTTCTGTCGGCAACTATACTGCACTTGGGTGGGATGCGGAAGGGGTGCATTGCTGTGGTTGTTCGGCAGTGTGGTGCGGAGGTGGAATGGTGCTGCAGTCCAGTCGGGTAGCAGCGAGTGCCGCGGTAGCACTTAAAGGGGAGCATTGCGTTTCGAGGTTGTACGTCTTGCTGGGGCTGCTGGTGTTATCTGGGCTTCGTAGCGCAAGCTGGAGGTGTCTGTGCAGGCTCCACGTGGGCAGCTGGGATGCAGGGTGCGGCGTCCGCTCGCAGCGCGCTCCTCCCCCAAGGTGTCGATGGTGTTTGACGGCGCTCATCATCGAAGTTCAAGTTGTCCGATCCAGCCCGCGCGGCCTGACTGAACAGGAGCTCGTGTGATTGGGCATGGAGCGTGCTGTCGCGTAGACGGTGAGGTTTGCCGTCAGGGGCGTCGGCGTGGCCTGTGGCGCTCGGGCCGTGGTGGGAGCCAGCTGCTGCCTCGGGGAGCGTTTGCCTGCGCTTAGCTGTTCGCGGTGGGCTGTGTGGGGCGGTCGTGGCTGGAGCCGATGTTGGTGCTGGAGTAGCTTGGTGCTCGCTGGACCTGGTTGGACACCCCAACGCGACATCGCTGACGCGAGAGCAAGGCTTCGACCACCCTCCCGTCGGAGGTATGCCCTCGCGCCTTCGCACCTGCAAGGGGAATCATCCCGCAGCTGCTCGCCCCTCGGGGGAGCAGGTCCGCCCGTCGGCGGCCTTGCAGCGTGAGGCGACCCCGCGCTAGCGCGCCAGCGTAGACAGATACTGGTCGGTGAGTTGTGCTGCTCGGGCTCGACTACGTTGCGAGGTTGCTCTGATGGTGGGGGCCGAAGCGTTGGTCTCCAAGTAGTGCGCGTAGCCGTGCCGCTGCCGCTGGGGCCCCGCCTCGGGCATCCCTGAATGTCGTCCGTAGACTGGGATGTAGTCGGGGCAGCTGGCGGGTGGTCAGTGTCGTTGGTCGGAACGTTGGAACGGTGGGCAAGTGGGTCGCAGTTGTGCTCCGCTGGATGTGCTGATTCGTAAGGCTGAGTACGATCTGGCAATACTTTGTCGCCGCTGCTGATGTTGTCGGCAAGTGCTTCGAAAGAGTTCTTTGTCGAGGTCACGTCGCGACCTGAAGTAGTCTCCATCCTGGGTAGCCGTCTGCGTAACCTCCAGCGCTTCGCCGCTCTCCTGGCTGCTGCTACCACTGTGGCGTCGTTGTGGTGCGGTTATGTTGGTGCTGGGCTGTTGTCGTTGCTGTCGAGGTATGTGTCTTGGTGCTGCTCAAGCTCGTCGGAACGGATGGGCCCGTGCTGGAGTTGTCGTTCGCAATCGGTAGGCTTTTGAGATGCGGGGGGAAACACTTCGCTGTTTCGTGATGCCGTCGTATGTGCATTGATTTTGGCTGTCACAGGTGGACTAGCCAGCCCCCTTGGGGTCTTTCTGCTTGTCTTGCAGTCCTCTTGCGAGCCAAAATGGTTGATGGTGGGAGGTTGGCGCGAGGGCCAGGCTCCGCCGGCTGCAGGTGTCGGGTACTCACAGGGGACCCGGCGCTGGGAGACCTCCAAAGGGTGTGTCTCTGGTAGTCTCGACCTGCTGCCTGGGTCCGCCTTCGCGTGGCTGTGCAGCCTGGGCTGCGGCGCCGCACGGGCCGCCGCAGCTCCCGCGGAGTGGGATGTTGGCTCTGGCGTGGCCAAGGGGTGTCGCCTTGGTCCACGCTGCTGGTACTGTGGCTGGCTGCCCGAGTAGCTCTCCCACTCTTGTTGCAGCCTCGCCCCGTCGGAGTGCTGGTTGTCTGCGCGCGCCCTGTCGGCCTGGGGGGGGGGGCTCCCAGGTAAGCCACGCGTCGCGGCCTGAGGGAGTCGCTCAGGTCCGCGCTTGGAGCGCTCGTGCTTGTCGTCGCCGTCCTGTGGGTGGTCCCCTCGCTTGCCCACAGGTGCGGCGTCTAGAGAGCTGGTAGTGCAGGTGGTTCGTCTGCTGCGTCTTTTGGGTCGGGGCTCCCTAGTGGAGCGCTGGTGGTCTGAAGCGGATGCGGCATCCCCAAGGCTCGCATCGGCGTGGGCGTAGCTATGTAGTGCGATGGAAGCCAAGTGTGATTGTGCGCGGCCGGCCAGGGGCCGTAGGTGGGAGGGGCTGGGCGTAGGCTCATCACCGCACGGGTCTCTGAGTCTGGGCCCCATATCCCCGTGGTCTTCTGGTGTGGTTGGCTGGGCGCAGGTCTGGGCCAGTTGCCCCCCAGCCTGCGTACTCCCTCTCAGTTTTTTGACGATCGACCCCCGTCGAGGTCGCTTTCACCGCTCTCAATGAAAAATGCCACTCTATCGCCTGGGTCCGCGAAGCCGTCGTCCGCGTCGCAGATCCTGACCTTTTTAGGCTGGCTCCTCGCTCTCCTGGGCTCTCTTGGCTGCTTCAGGTTGCCTCTGCAAGGTGGTGCTGAGCTCGTCCTCTCTGGTGTGCCCATGTGGAAACGCGGAGGTGGCAGCCGTGGCTCGTGTGGCACGGTGGGCGTGATGTCCTCAATCGGCAGACGCGGGGGGGTGCTGGGACAAGCCTCCTCGTCGCGGCTGAGGTCGATGAACAGGGTCGTCATGGGTGTTCTGGCTGGCTGTGGCTGCTGTTGTGGGCTCTTGTTTGGCGTGAAGGGCGTGACGGGTGGGAAAATGGCGAGCCTAGGCGTGGGCTGCTCCGTCGGGATGGGCGAGTCGGCTGCTAGCGTTGGTGAGAGTGAGGCGAGGTCCGTCGGTGCTTCGTCCTCCTTCTCCCCACGTAGGTCTTGGCCCATCTTCGGCTCTTCCTCCTGCAGGTCAGCGTCGTCGGATTCCCCGATTGGGATGCAGTCACTGTTTGCCCGCACGCCGAGCAGCCCCTCCTCCCTAGCCTCCTCGGTAGCGACCCTTTCTCCTTCTCCCAGCTCCAGGTTGGCCAAGTGAAGGAATGGGTCGCAGCTGGCGCGCTCCTCGATGGGCGGGCGCTGCTGCGGTGGTAATGGCGGCGGCGGGAGCTCTTCAGCAGGTGGCCTCGGCACGAAACTCAGGTCCTGAAAGCTGAAGTCGCCGAGCAGCGAGAGGCTCGACTCCTCTGGCGTCGGCCTCGACGATGTATGCGACCTCTCTCCTGGCCCCACCATGGCCAGCTCCTCGAGGTGCGACGGTAGCTCGGGATGTGGGGGCTCGTACTGACTAGGTAGGAGACGGAGTAGGTCTGCCTCCAGTTGCTCTCTCTGGTACTTGTCCTCCTGCTCCGCCATGACTTGGTCACGCTCAGTCGTGGCTGGATCCTCCATGAGGTCGTCCGTCCTGTCGACTAGCAGGTCCTCATCCACATGTCCTCCTGCACCCCAGGCGTCCCGTAGAGCGTTCTGGAGTCCTGCTGTCTGCCGATCATGCTCACGTTGGAGGTCTTGCAGTTGCTGATGCCTCTGTATGTCGCTCATGTGCTGGATGCGGGCGTGGTGCCGCATCGCGGCCTGCATCTCCTGCTGGTGCTCGTGCTGCAGAGTGCTGTGGTACTGCTGAGTCGCGCGGTTCTCCAACCTCTGCTGGTGTTGTACTACCTGGAGCTCGCTCGTGGCTGCTGCTTGGCGCTACAGTGCCACCTCCTCCATCCTTCTAGATTTGCCCTCGGCTTCCGGATGCTCCCCGACGCGCTCCAAGTACCTTTCCTGCTCGTACTGCATCTCGTGGGCCTTCGCCTGGATGGCTGAGTGCTCCAGGTTCAGGATGACCCGCATCGCTTCACGCCTGTTGGCCTCTTCCTGGTGCTCGTAGGCCATCCGCTGGTAAGCCACTGCGATCTGCTGCTCCTCTTCCTTGCGAGCGCTGCGCCGAGCGCATCGCTCCTGGCACTCAGCTCCCGCCATCTCCTGCATCACTTTTTCTTTGTGCTCCTGCGCCGTCTTGTGCCACTGGGCCTCCTGAGCCGCCATCTGTCGCACCGCCTGCTCCTCCTGCCTGGCCTTCTCGACTTGCTGCGTGTAGATGGCTGCTCTTCTCTGGTCTTCCTTCTGCATCTCCTCGCGCAACATCTTCTTTTCCAATTCGAGGTGCTTTTGCAAGTCCACGAGCATCCCTTTGGCCCTCTCCTCCTGTGTCCTCTGGCTGCCTCTCTGCGCCTCGTATGCCTTCGTTTCCTCCCCCTCCAGCTTGGCGTTGTGATGTCTCTTGAGCGCGTTGACCTCCCACGCGTGCCACTCCTGCTGCTTGGCCAGCTGAGCTTCTGTCGCACGGATCATATTTTGCGCCATGGTCTGCTCGCAAGCCTTCAACTCGCTCCTTCAACTCGCTCTTGTGCTTGAGCTCTGCCTGCGCCAGCATGTCACTTTGCTGCTGTTCCCTTCTCTGCTGCAGGTCGAGCCTCTCGGTCAGCTTCCTGATTGCGTCTTTGATCTCGTCATTGTTGTCGGCGCTGGTCCTTCCTGCCGGTAGCCGAGCTTGTCCTCCAGAACTTTGTTCCTCTTCGTCTTTGCCGCCATAACGTCGTGCTTCATGCCGTGCTGGGGCTGCTGGTGCTGTTGCTGCTGCTCCTGAGGAGGAAGCTGCTGCTCTGACTGGCTGAGCTGCGGCTGGTGCAACTGGTGCTGCAGCTGAGTCGCGCTTCCTCCTCGCGGCTGGGTGTCGCCTGCGTCCTCTGGCGCGGTCGTCGCACCCCTCCTCCTCCGACGATTCCTCCTTCACACCCGCTGCCTTGGCCATCTGGTCTCTGGTTTCCCTCAGCAGGGTCTTGTAGACCTTGATGGTTCGGGCGGCCGCCGCCTCCTGGTCGAGCATCATGTTGAGCCGCTTCTCCATCTCGGTGTGCTCCTCCTCCAGCTTTTCCAGTGTAGCCCTGAGCTGCTTCACGCGCTCTTTCTGGGGCAGGACGAAGGAGATGTTCGTGGCAGTGGTCGCTGTTTCCTGCTCGAGGCTCGACGTGCACAGGCCCGCCAACCTGGCGCCAGCAATGTTCTCGGCGAGGCGGCCCAGCCTGCGGCACTTCGCCTTGTACCACACGTAGCGCATCTCCTCGTCGTCGGGGGGGGCAGACCAGCTCTCGTGCTCCATCGCCACGGCGAAGTAATGCTGTCCAGGGCCGCCTTCTGCTGCAGGCTGTACTGGAAGTTACCGATGTGGGCTGCAGCTGGTGTGTCCTGCTGGTCCTTCCTTCTGCGCCTGCTGCTCCTCCTTCTGGCTGAAGTGCTCCTCCATGGTGCCCTGTCCTTCCAGTGCTGGGCGCTGTCGCTTCGCTGCTGGTGCTGTGGTTGTTTTTGCTGGTGCTGGTAATGGGCTGGCTGTTGTTGGTGTTTGTGGGTGTGAGGCTGCTGCTGCTGCTGCTGGCTGTGCTGCTGCCTCTGTGCGTTGTGCTGTTGGTATCCGTTGTGCTGGCGCTGGTAGTGCTGGCTGTCACCTCGGGCCCATACCCAGGGTCGTCCTCCAATGGCTCCCACGTCTCCAGTCCATGAGTCTCTGTCAGCTGACTTGGAGCGCTGCTGGCGCTGGTGCTGCTGCTGCGCCTTCGTAGCCATTTCGCTGCTGCTGCGCCTGCGCTGGTGCTGCTGCTGGCGCTGGGGCTGCTGCGCCGAGTGGTGGCTGGCCAGCAGTTCCTGCGCCGCAGCGAGGCGTACGAGAAGACGAGCCTGCGCCCGCCGATCTCGGTCCCTCCTGTGCCACGCGGGCTCTGGCGCGGCTGCCCAGCCGCGCGGCGTGACGCCGAGGGTGCCGCTGCCGCGGCCACGGGCGCCGCTCCCCGCGGCGAGGGGGCTGGGGGGCGACGGTGGCCCCCTCGCCGCGGTATGGCGCGCGGCGCGCTTCAGCCCCGCCCCGCGGGCTGGCCGATCGAGCGCCCTGCCACCGCACGAGCGATCGGGCGGCGCAGGCGCGACCGACCCCGATGGATCGATCGGGATCGGCGGGCCCGCCAGAGGCTAAATGGGCTTCCTCCTCCTCCTCTTCCTCCTCCTCCTCCTCCTCCTCCTCCGCCTCCACTGCCTCGTCCTCGTGCTCCTCCTCCGTCCCCTCCCTCCCCCCACCTCCCTCCACCCTCCGCCCTCCTCCCTCTTCAAGCTCCTCATTCGTCCCCTCTCTTCACTGCTGTTATTCGTCTTCTTCCTCCTCCTTCTCCTTCTCCTCCTCCTCATCCTCGGCTTCTCCGTTCTACCACACTCTGTCTTCCTCCTCCTCCTCGTCCTCCTCCTCCTCCTCCTCCTCCTCCTCCTCCCCGTCCTCCTCCTCCTCCCCGTCCTCCCCGTCCTCCGTCCTCCCCTCCTCCAACTCATCGTCATAATCATCATAATAGTCATTGCATTGTCATGTGTAACGCCATCGTCATCGTCACATCATCGCCATCATCGAAATCATTGGCATCAACATGAGCATCGACATTGGCGCCATCATCGTCGTCGGTGTCCTCATCAACAACGTCATCCCCGCTGCCCTCACTTGGGGAAATCAAAAGGTACCGATACCGCTACTCCCCGGACCTCTCCCGCGTTCTGACCAGGATTTCGAAGCGAATCCAGCGGTGGCGACGAGGGCCGCCCATGAGACCCACAAGGGGGGAAAACCAGGGAAGAAAGGAGGTATGGGTACCATTTCCTCCTCTGATCATGGTTTCCGCAGCCCCGCCACGCTCTCAAAATGCGTGCCCTCCGCCCCGTACCTCTCCAGCCATGGTGCTCGACGCTCCTCGTGGCGCTGCGCACGCGTGCGAAACTCGCCCAGAGGCTGGCCGTGTGGCCGAGGGGATGCCAGCACCGCCCTTCCACCGCTCGGCACCTTCGGCCATGTGGACACACAACTCAGAAGATGAGGAGATGGAGGGCAGAAGATCGGAAGATGAAGATGTAGACACATAACTCAGAAGAGGGAGGGCGGAGGAGATGTAATAGGCAGATGAGGAGGAGGGGGCGAAGTAGGAGTCGGGGGTCAGTCGGTCGGCGATCGCCACCCGATCCTGGTTCTGCTGCAACTCGCCATGAGACGGACCAGCGTGTGTGAAAGAGCCCTGTGCTTCCCCGCGCTATCAAACATCTGGCGGGGTGCCCCCCCAATAAACCCAAGCGGGGACCCCAGGGCCAGCCTGGTCGGAATGCCAACAGTGCGGACTCCTCACGTCACCAAGCAAGGCAAAATACACATATACATATATATAGAGAGAGAGAGAGAGAAAGAGAGAGAGAGAGGCCCCCCACCGCGTCAGAGGAATGCAACGATGATGAGGGGGAACCTAGAGGCCTCCTAGATGGGGTTCGGCGATGCATCGGCGACGTCGACGACGCATCGACGACGTCGGCGTGGGTAAAATTGGGCCCCACATCGAGCCGCATCTCCGATGCATCTCCGTTGCATCGGCGATGCGGAGGGGGGCGCGCGGGGCGGGGGGGGTGCGGGGCGGGGGGGGCGGAGGAGGAGAAAGACAAGGAGGAGGAGGAGGAGGAGGAAGAAGGAAGGAGGAGGGTGTTTCTTGTCGGCATGGGTTCCCACTGCACAAGGACGGATGCCGGCTCCTTCTCAAAGCGGGGCCCTCGCTCGAGACGCCCTCGAGCCAGAGGCCTCAGCAGTTGTGTGCAGCTGGGCGGACGGAGGCTCTCGCTTTGAGACGCCCTCGAAGCCCACGGCCAGAAGTGTAGACTTGCGCCAACGGTTCCATTGGGGGGCGGCCTCCTTTCTCAAAGGGGGATCAGCCCAGAAACCTCGCTGAACTGCATGATCAGACATGGCCGATCCCGAAACCCCGAACCCCAAAATGTGTTCATCTCTTCGGGGCGCATGTTCTGCTTCCGCCACCTGCCGCCGCCCTTCCGCCGGCTTCCGCCGGCGGAGGCGGCCTCGTTTTACTTCCGCCGGCCTTCCGCCGCCTGCCGCGGCGGAAGAGATGTCAATTCCTTCGATCCTGGAAGGCAAGGCTCTTTTCTTGGAACGCCTCCCATGTTCGAAGTCCTCACAGTGTACGCGCTAGAAGGATGCAAGACAGTCAATTCTCAGAGCAGGGCACCAGACTGAATAGCGGGTACGCTTCTTGCTCTGAAAAAAGAAAGCTCGCAGGGAATTGTTAGAAGGAGACTTGGGACGGGAGGGTGTATTGCAGCATCGCCGATGCATGTCCGGTTTACTTTGGTCCGTCCACATTATCCTCCTCTTTCGCCTCCATTTTCCATACATATATATATATAGAGATATCCTCCCTGTCGCGCCCTAGACGTGTCGGTAGGGCGGGCCGAGCGTTTCGCCTGAGACTTCCTCTCCACTTCTGATCCTGAAGCTCAATGTTTGCAACAGTCCCACCAACCCTTAAGGACGTAGATTGTCTAAGTTTTTTTTGTTTGCCATCTGGCCCTATTCCCCTTCGGGGAAGGGTTTATCATTGTTCCTTACTAATATACACCCCCGCCCCCACCCGGCCGGCGGCCAACCCAGAACCATGCCGACTTCATGCGGGGCCGACCCCCAGCATCCCTGTTAAAAATAATGCAAGCCGCACTCTGCCGCCACATTTGGAGCATGCGCGGCCAACCTGATGCGGCCCCCCCTACCATCCCTATCAAAAAACAATGCAAAGTACACTTTGGGGGAAAATCTTGAGTCATGTTCGTGAGGCCCGCGAGCACTTTGTGTTGCGTTTTGACAGGGACGGCGGAGGTGTCAGCATATTCCCTGCTGTGCGCAGGGCTACGATCCCTGACAAAGAACCATACAAAAGTCATGCACCTCGCGGCTAAATCTGGATCATGCGCGGCCATCCCGCGATCACTGTCAAGTGGTTTTTGACGGAGACGGCGGGGGTGGTGGCGCGTGGCCCGCTGTGTGCAGGCCCACCAGACACAATGATGGGCATTGGTTTTCGACAGGATGGTGGGGGCCGACATGTTTCCCGATATGTGCTGTCACGTGCGCAGGCGCAGCTGACGCACTCTGCACGTGCCCCGAACGTGGCGCACCTGGCGCGGTTGGAGTGTGCGGCACACCTGGCGCACTCGGAGCACGTGGAGCATCTGGCGCACCAGGCGTGCCTAACACGCTCGGGCCCCAGGGTGCCTGGCGCGCGTGGCGCCCCTGGCACGCGTGGCGCACCATGCTCAAGCGTCGCGCACCTGGGGTCGGCGTTGGTCCCCAGTAGTTGTCAATCCAAAGAAGACCGCTGAACATGCTCAGGCCGGGGTGTTACCTATGTGTTGGGAGGGCGGGTGGGAGTAAGCTAGACGGCTTGCGAGCGGGTGGGTAGCTTGACCCCTCCCCCATCCCCCCTCCCCTGGACCTGGACGGGGGGTCCCCCGAGGGGTTGGGGCGTCCAAGATGGCCCAAGATGGCTCCAAAAACGCCTCGGAGAGCCCAAGATGAGCTCCAAGATCGTTCAAGATATCCCAAGATGTCTCCAGATGGCTCCCACGATGCTCCAAGAGGCCTCAAAACCGTTCCAAGACAGCTCAAAATGGGCAAACAGCTCACAAAAAAAAAAAACGAAGTGGCAAACATCCTTCCAAAACCTTTGGGGAACCAATGTGGTTTGCTTTCTCGCTGCTTCACTTCCGCTGGCCATCCGAAGCCTCAAGATGGCTCCAAGATGGCCCAAGGGGGCCCCGGGAGAGACCCAAGAGCGCTCCAAGAGCGCCCCAAGGGGCAACTGCTGGGGCTCCCAAGAGGGGGGGCGGCAATTGGGCAACCACTCTTTTTTGATCAATGTTCTCCAAGATGGCCCCAAGAGGCGCCCAAGAGGCCTCCAAGAGGCTCCCAACAAGCCCCCAAGAGGCCTCAAGAGGATCTCCGAGGCACCCAACACATTCAAAGAAACCTTTGGGTTCGCCAAGATGCTCCTCCTCCTCCTTGTCCACTGTCTCTTCCTCTTTTTTCTTCATCGCTTTCCTCCTTCACCTCCACCATCCTCCCCCTCTTGGGGTATCGGACGGTTTTCCTCGGCATCTGTTCTGCTGCATGCTCCCCCACTTCCCAGCTCCCCTCAACTCTCCTGGGCATTGGTTCTGGATGGGCTGGTGGAGATTTTCTTCGTCGCGGCCACAGGCGAAGGCGCCAGTAGCAGAAGCAGAGTTGGCTCGGGCTGCGACCGAACCTAACTGCCGGCGTGCGCGCCGAGCTAGGCAGGACCTACCGCCGGGGGAAGCCACTGCGTTGGGGCTGAGCTGCGCCGAGGGCGGGGGCGGCAAGCTGCAGGGGTTGCCACGAAGCTCCAAACGTGCGAATACCATGGGAGCTGAATCACCAAGTACGTGAATTGGACCTTGTCGCCACAGGGCGCCAGAGGTCAGGGCAGCGGACCGAGCTGGTGGGGATACTTGTTTGATTGCGAGTGACGCGGAATCAGCAGCGCACCGTCGGGAAAAGTCGATCGAAGTGCTAAGCCGCGCAAGTGCAAAACAGCGGAAAAAAGACGGGCCACTACGCAGCCAGCGCGAGAGGGACGAAAACAAAACGAAACGCACAAGACCGAGGAGGAAGAAGACAAAACAGAAATACATAATGCAAGCCGCAGCTCAAACTCATACCAAGTAGTAGACGACCACCCCTTGTTGAACTGCCACTACATGTAAAAGAACACGGCATACCCAAACCAATGCGCTGAGATGGAAAGCCGCGAGAGGCGCGAGACCACAGAATGACCACCGGCGACGGAGAGGAGCGTTAGCGTCAGGACTTTCAGACAACCGTCAATCAGGCCATCTCCAGGGCCAGCGTAGTCTGACAGCAAGGACGTCACATTCCACGAGCCCCGGGAGGAGCAAGAGGGAGCGAACCCGACCGAATAATCTGGTCGGGATACTTTTTGTCGCAACCGCAAGCAAAAGCGCAGGCGGCGAGTAACGGAACGGGCGGGCCGCGCGCGAATTTAATTGCCTAACGCGCCAGCGAACAGAGCCTAGGCGGCACCTTAGATCACTGGAAGCGGAAGGGGGGTGAGGGCTGCAGCTGCCAGGAACCAGGTCCAGGAGCGCGCACCCTGGTGGGGATACGCGAGGCGTCAACAATTTCAACGATGGAGCACAACTCGCTTTCAAAACTAAGCTCGCGCCCTACCGCCGTACACTTCCACCACAAAAGTTAACACCATCCAGGGGTGGAGTGCGGTATTCGAGATGTGCCTCCCGCCTTAGCGCCGCGCGCAGTCGTCTTAAAACAATGCAATTGTTTCAGGGATGGGGGGGCATCGTCTTCAAGATGGTGCTCTCGCTCTAGCGCCGCGCACATACTGTCTCCATAACTTGCATCAAACTCCAGAATGGATGGGCGTTCCTGCTCAGAACGTGGCTCTCGCACGCCGCGCCTACTCGTCTGCACCATTCGCAGCGGCCTCAAGGACGGACGCGGCTCCACTTCCCCAGACGAAGCCGTCGCCTTCGCGCCGCGCACGCTCGCCTTGCACCTCCGCGACCACTCCAAGGACGGAGAGTCGTTCCCAAAATGGCAATCTCGCCTGTGCACCGCGCGCGTTCGTTGGGCAAGCCTGCGACAGCGTCAAGGATAGAGGGCGTTCTCTTATCAGGATGGGATCTCGCCTTGGCGTCGCGCACATGCGTCTCAAACTGTAACAGCCGTTACAGGCATTGAGCACATGCCGCTTCAGAATGAGGCCACGTTTGCGCTGCGCGCATTCGTCGGTCATGCAACATTCAGAAGGATAGAGGACTGCTACTTTCCAGATGGGGTTATCCCTCTGGACTTCGTTGGTTTTCAAAGCCAAAGCTTCAACACATATAACAGAACGCGGATGCAGCGCGGCTTTTTTCCAAAATGGTACTATCGCTTATAACCTCCTCGAACAGCGCGACAACAAGTTCAGATTTGTGCAACAAATAACTAGAAGGTTGGGGGCGGTCCTTCTTCGAAAAGGTGCTACCGCTGGACACATCGCTAAACCGTATGAGCCTATTGCTTACGTGTCTGATTGTGCGCCAGAAGGATGCACGCTTGTTTGTTTTCACTCCAAAGCCCTCGCCAAAATTGCAGACCCACCCGTGCTGGTCTTCTGAAAAGGGGACGCTCCGAGTGGTGAAACGGAAAGCTTGGAAGGACGTGTGAGGAGAGGATTTGGGACTGGCGCGTGCGTTGCAGCATCGCTGATGCATCTTCGGTTTTTTGTGGTCCTCCTCGTTGTCCTCCTGCGTCTCCTCCTCCTCAGTTTTCCTCCTCCTCCTCCTCCTTCTGGTCCTCCTCCTGCTCCTCCTCCTTCTTCTCCTGGTCCTCCTCATTCCTTGTCCTTGTGAATAACTCCTCCTTGTCGCACCTCAAGGCCATTCGGAAGGGTGGGCCGGGCGTTTCCCCTGAGACTTCCTTACCGCTTATGAGCCTGCAGCTTAACATCTGGAACATGTCTCACGAATGGAAGGCGGGCGGTTTTCAAAATGTGGCTCTCGCCTTAGCGCCGCGCACATTCGTCTTACACAAACGCAAGAGCTTCACGGATTGAGGGCGGGTGGTTTTCAAAATGTGCCTCTCGCCTTAGCGCCGCGCACATTCGCGTTAAACATTGGCAAGAGATTCACGAATTGAAGGCGGGTGGTTTTCAAAATGTGGCTCTCGCCAAATCGCCGCGCATATTTTTCTGTTAAACAACATGTGCAAGACCTTCACACAATTGAGGCGGTTCCTTGTCAAAACGTGGCTCTAGCCTTAGCATCGCGTGCAGTAATTTTCAAACATCGCAATAGCTTCACGGACTGAGAGCGGGTGGTTTTCAAAATGTGGCTCTCGCCTTAGCGCGCCGCACGTTCGTCTTGCAAACTTGCACGAGTTCCACGACTTGAGGGCGGTTCCTTTTCAAAATGTGGCTCTGGCCAAAGCGCCGCGCACACGTGTTCCAAAACATTGTGAGAGTTTCGCTGGTTCTCATGTTTAGCGTACCAGAAACTGCATACTGAAACGATTCTTGATTGTCAGGGCGCAGCAGTTACGTTGATTCGCGGTGCTAAAGTCCCAAGACTGTTTTTTTTTCCGGCGCGATTCAGCATCGCCAAGACGCAACCGTCAGGTTGACTCGTTGGGTTGAAGTCCTGAGAATGGTGTTTTCGCACGCTTCAGGATTTTCACGCGGTTGTCCACCAACAGGGAAGTTCCATCAGTGGAAATGAACCCTTGTAGGGGCCAGTGAAGAGGGAGCTTGGAGGGAGAGTGTATTCCAACATCATTAACGAGTCGTGGGTTTACACAGGTCCTCCTCCTGCTCCTCGTTCTCGTCCTCTTTCTCGCCCTTCTTCACCTCCTCGTCCTCCTCCTCATGTTCCTCATGTTGCTCATTCCTCCTTCCTCCCCTTCCTCCTCCTCCTTCTCCTCCTCCTCCTCCTTCATTTCTCCTCAACACCCCTCCTCCTCCTCCTCCTCCTCCTCCTCCTCCTCTTCCATCGTTTTTTGTTGTTGCCGTGGGCCTCGCACTGCTGGTCATCGAAGACCCGAACCTCCTGCCCAAGAGGCCGCCGGCGCAAGCTGCCAGGCAAGGACGACGACAACGACGAGGGGAAGGTGGAAGAGAGGGAGGAGAACGAGAGGAGGAACAAGGGGCGCTGGCGCTGCACTCGAAGAAATGCCGGGTATACTCAAAAATTCTGCACGGACGCCAAGTAAGCAAGCACAGTGCAGCGAACAGTGAAAGACATATTCGGGCGGTCCTTGGTTGTTTCTTTACGCCGTGTCCCTGACCGGCGCACGAGACAGGTGTCAATACTCAATCATGCGTCTCATGCCTGGGGGAAAGGTATCTTCGGCCCCAAAAGGGCACGCACACGAGACGGCGGAGGCAACAAAGCACCCATCTTCGCGCCAACACCAAAGTGAATTAGAGGGCACCCGCACAGCTCTGTCGCTCCTCGTGGCAAACAACGCAATACATGACTGCTGCGCCGACAATGTGATCCACGAGTGTGCGCGGTCATCTGTACCCGATACAAGGCGAAGAGGTCTCTGGCCCCACGCTGGCACGAGCGACGGACGACGTAGGACACAACAACACCGATACCTGCACGCCAGGCGCATCGACCACAGGAGTCGCATGCATCAACTGGGCGGAGGCACGCGGGCGATGGGACCAGAACCTGCGGGCACGCGAGCGAAAGCCCCCCGTCAGAGGGGGGCCTCGCACATGTGGTGCGAACTGGGTGTACCAATACACCCTGGCTGGGTATCACGTGGGCCCCTGGCAGCATAGGACTACGTACTCTCAGTACTCTCCCTCCCTCCGTTTTGGGCGGACGCTGGCGGGCCATGGAATCTGCACACGAGGATCCGCATGAGGCGGCACGGCAGAGAGAAAGACAGAGGCGGAGACAGCGCAGCGTAACAGAGACAGGAGGATGAAGGAGTGAAGATGAGGAGGGGGGATGAGGAGGACTAAGGGGACGGCGACGACGACGGCGGGAGGGAGGGGGAGGAGAGGACAGGAAAGGGCAGGAGAGCGAGAGGGGGGGGGGGGGCGGAGGAGCTCAGAGGGAAGATCTCGATCCCAGCCCTCCCTGCCAAGCCACATCAAAACAAACCACGCATACACGCTCGTGCGCAAGCTCCAGCCCCTTGGCCGATTTCAACTTCCTCAGTTTCATCTGAGAAGGGGGCTCACCACCAGGCCTGCATTTCCCTACATGCTGAAATATCACACAGAAGCCGATACGTGTCGTGGTCGGTAGGACGCGCTTGGGGTGGGGGGCACCCCTAGCCAAACCGTGTACGAGCGTGCGCGACACGTGCTCGCAACACTACATAACACTCAGCATAAACGACAAGCGTAAACACATGTACGCACTTACGACTTACTGGATAATTCATGCTATGAAAGGTATAGATGGCCTCCGTTGGGGCCTCATTTGCTTTCATCAGGACCCAACCCAATCCGAATCAACCCGAGCACTCCCTGCATGCGCCTACGCCTTGAGATGCCAACTCATTAGCATCCGTTGGAAGTCACAACTGCTGGCGGTCAGGAGGGAGAGGTGGAGGATGATGAGGAGTAAGAGGAAGATGATGAACAGAAAGAGATGGAGGAGGAGGAGGAGGAAGAGGATAGAATAGAAAGAGATGGAGGATATGGAGGAGATGGTGGAGGAGGAGCCCACGCCTCGGAGGGGGGGCGCGGTCTGTCAGCCGCCCGCGCCTAGCCCCCAGCGCCGGCGCGCGTGCCGACGGCCAGCTCAGTGACGTTGAAGCCGCCGACCACGTCCAGGGCGGCAGCGACGGTCTCGCCGTCAAGATGATCTTCCCCAGGTGGTAGATCACCAGCAGAATCAGGCACAGGGCGGACAGGAGCAGGCTCAGGCTGCGAGCCATGCTGTCCTTGACCCGCAGGAAGTACACCAGCCGAAGTCTCCTCATCCATAGTGTCGGCGGTGAGCTGCGCAGCCATAAGTAGATTGAAAGCATCTTGATCTTCATCAGCCTCTCCGACTTCATCCTCAACGTCGTGCATGCTGCAAGCGTCCACGTCAGGCACTTCCATACTTTCAGCTTCGACCTGTGCCATCATGAGCTCGTCCACGCCCACCACTCCATCGTCGACGAACGCGGCCTCGGTACCGAGTACAGGAAGAGCGGGATCGTCCTCAGCGTCGCCTTCCAAACGAGAGCCTGGGTTGTGCAACATCCAGATCACAAGCACGTGCTGCCCTGCAGAAAGTTGGTAATTTTCATTCAGATATCGAATAGCAACCACAATCTGAACAGGCGATAGAGCATCTCCATGTTCCGCAGAGGGAGAAGAACCCCCTTGCGCCACTGTGATCGCAGACCGAACTAGAGCACTGACAGTTTGGAGCGCGCGCAGTTGTAGCATAGCTTGACGTTCCTCATCGCCGTCACGATGAGATGGTGCACCAGATCCTTCATCAAGGGCGCTCCCCGCGAAGCCCACATCCTGCGGGGCAGGCATGGGCGGCGGCGACGTTGAAGCAGCCGCAGGTGAAGACGAGACAGCGGAAGGCCGAAGTGCCCCCCCGAGGGAGCCGTCTGGGTAGATAACGCCAAACCCAGAGGTAGCCATCGTTTGATTGAAATCATCATCAGAGCTATCATTGGCAGCCACTGGCGAGGAAGGGCGCGCAGGTGAAGTCCTGGGGGGGGGGGGGGGGGGGGCGTCGCCGAAGCCGCAAGAGGTGCCGACGAAGAGGCCGCCTGATAGAACTCATCGTCAGAGCTAGCATCGGCAGCCACTGGCGAAGAAGGGCGCGACGGTGACGTCCGAGTTGGGAGAGCCGCCGCCGAAGCCGCAGGCGGAGCCGACGAAGAGGCCGCAGCATCACCGCCTTGATCACGCCAGAGGGGCCCCCGAGACCTGCGCAAGATCAGCTGTCCTTGCGCTTCAAACCCTTCGTCGGTGAGGATGGGGCCGAAGTGATGCGAGAACTCTCCAGCATCCATTGTCTCATTCTTGTACTCGAGCGGTGGGAAATCACCAGGCACGGGCGCCGCCGTGACAGTGGCAGTCTCGACCATACTCTCGATGTCCTCGTCGGTTGGGATTGGGCAGCCGTTCGCATCAATGCTACCGTTGTCTTCGTCAGGAAGATGGGCAGAGGCAGCTGCAGACGCTGCATCCAGCAGGGCTTGCTCGTGAAGGTGTGGAAGCAGGAGCAATTCAGGCGCCGCAGCCTTCGCAGGGCCAAGAAAGAAAGCACGGCGAACTAGCTGAAAATTCTCGCGCCCTTCTGGTGGCATCCTCGTGACATCAGGGCACCAATCCAACTGCCTCAGGTGCGCCAACCCCTGGCGCCGTAGCGCTGCAAGACGGCGCCGCTCATTGGGCGGCCACGGGTCGCTGAGCTGTTTACGGAACCGCTCCCTCGGTATAACGCCTTGGTACCACCCATGCAAGCAAAGATCAATGGCAAGCTCCCGACGCTTCGCACCGTCCGTCGTCGCGTTGGCAAGGCATTGCAGAATGTCTTTGACGCCGCCAGATCTCAACGTGTCCGCCGTGTAAGGAACACACCATTCCATCCACTGCTGAAAGTCGCTGCCGCTGGTACTGACAAGCAAACTAGGGACCCATCTCTGCGACCACAACCCAATGCGATCCAGGAGAGCCGTATATTGAGGGTGTCCAGGGAAGCGTGGAGGAAGAGGGTCACCTCCTGCAGCGCTGACAAGAAACCAATCGCCGTCACATTCTGCGCGATTGCCACCTCCGCACTCCCGAAGGGCCACAAGCTGAGGGCGACCAGGGAAGCGCGGAGGGAGGGGGGCACCTCCCGCAGCACCAGCGAGTGGCCGAGCGCCGACACGACCCGAGCGAAAGCCGTAGCCGCTTTCCGCCTCCCAGATATCAACAGCCAACTCCTCAGCACGAAGGCGCAAGTCCTCGGCAACAAGCGAGCCATAGTCTCGCAGCTCAGGAAGAAGGGGCCGAGATTCAGGTCGAAGGAGTTGGATCAATTCTTCGATGCCAAGCGTACCCACAGCAAACGACGCCAAACTATGGGGCCACCAGCGGAGCTCCATGAGACTTTGGGCCCGCCCATGTGCCACCTTGGGCCAGCTGCTCGCGTGCGATTGCTGTAGTTCTGTGCAGTGCTCGACAAGCCTGAGACGACCAGCACGTGAATTGTGCCATTCCACATGAGCCACGCTTGAAGCCAGCGCAGTTCGTTCTTCCAAGGCAGCAGAGGGCTCGCTGAACAGTCCCACGAAGCGCTTGTCGCGGAAGACGATGCACAATAAGTCCGTTGCCCACTTCATCCAGTCTTCGAAGTCTGTCAGACCAGTAGCCACGAAGAAGAACGATCACAGCCAATTGCGCGCCCACGATTGCACCAAAGAGCCTAATTCAGCCATCCGCGCACACATGATGGGACCGCTCCCACTCGGCTGTAAGATAGAGAATTTAGCTTCACCCCAGGCTGGCGGAAAGCGAACACGCCCAGGTAGACAATCGTGTAGTGAGTGAAGACCACGTGGCAAATCGACCAAGAGTAGGGGGGGCCACTGGACAACTGGGGATGGCGGTTCTGGAGGTCCCGTCGTACCCAGTTGCTGCCGCGGACGAAAGTGGGTCCGAGTCCGCCCAGCCTTCGGGCACGCCAAGGCTCGAACACGAACAGCACCCCGCGCTGTATGGAGAAGACGCTCAGGGCCGACGTAATCCAGATGCCGCACTTCGTGGTAGATGATGGTGGCGAGCTGCAGGTTCATCAGATCGTCGTCATATGCACAGCGGATGCCCCACCGATCCAGAATGTTGCAAGGCAGTTCGATGCGGCCACCCGACCTCGCCATGGCAATGCCCCACGCGAGACCGCGACACGCAAGATAATGGCTAATCTCATCTGAGCAGCCTTCGCAACCAAAGATGCATTATCGAGGCCCAGACGGTGACGAAATCCCCGACGACGTGAGCCAGCCCCCGCACAGGCCGCGCAGCAGCGCTGACGCCCAGGCCGTGGGGTAGGTGGCCATCTTGTCTTGCAAACATTTCCAGTCGATCTGTGTGAGATCACCCACGAGGGAAGGAAACCATTTGGACCACCGTTTGACAATCGTGACCACCAACGGCGAGTCAGTGTTGTACTTGATGATCAGAAACGGCCGCATCATGTCCTTAAGTAGCGCCGACTAGGCGGCACGTTGGACAGCATGACGAGCTTCAGGGAAATATGTTAGGAGTGTGCGCGCCGCATCAGCACCCGAAGAAGCCGTGCGTTGCGAGGCCAAGGCCAAGTGTTACACATAGGCTGGCTGATCCCAGAAATGAGGAGATAGAAGATTTCGGAGATCGGCAAGAACTCGGAAAGGGGCCCAGCGTTCGGCGGCCACTTGAAGACGATGGAGGTAACGAACGTGATCAGGATGAGAGGTGAGCGCCGACCGAATAAGCGCCGAGCCACACATAGGACCAAGAGCACGAAGTTTGGGGCCACCCCACTGGCCAAGACAATGAAAACCCACATACCGAAGGGCGCTTCCAGGCAACCGCAGAAGCCGCACCAGGTTGTGAATATCCTGTTGCAGTAGCTGCTTGGGAAGCGGTGCGAACTGTGCCACGTAGGGCAGCGTGGGTAGCGCTCTGGCCGCGTAGTTGATTGCATTCAAAGAAGCAGGCGCAGCCGATGAAGAAAGTGCCGAGATACGAGATCTGCATTTATCCCACGGGCACAGCCAAGAGCATAAATCGGCAACGGCGGGTCCCAACCACATGCCCAGGTAGAGTAGCTTCGCTTCGATGCGAAAGGCACGCCAGTGAGGCACCAGTTGTTCAAGCCCAAGTCGCAATCCATCCCTCAGATCGCCACCAAACGCCCCCGCAAGCGGGACGATAACGCACTCCGGTGGCTTGAGCTTAAGGTTGGCATTTTTTCAGCCACCGCCATGACCCGTGCCAAGGAACGCAGGTCCACCAAGGCGAATAACGCCCCACCGGTATCATCAGCGCATGCACGAAAGAGACCACGATGTTTGAGCTCCAACCCAATCCGAATATCTTCAAGAAACGGCGATGTGGCTGCCGCGAACAAGCTACCAGACAACGCGCAACCTTGGATGATGCCGCACTCAATAGCGAAGAGGCCCGTAGTAATCCCACCGAGCCGCCCCACAGCCGTGACAGACGCATACAGCGAGCAACAGGCAGAGAAGAGAGCCTCAGGAAGGCGACGCCGTTTGAGCACCGTGAAGAGGCATTGCTGGCTCAAGCTGGGGAACGCCTGGCCGAAGTCGAGCGCCACCAAGATCGGCTGCTGATCCCTCGCTCGAGGATGAAGGGACGCAATCCTCGCCATAACGTCGAGCTCAAGAATGTTCGAAGTGAACTGCCTGCCCGCGATAAACCGACGCTGCGACCTTGAAGTAGTTTGCTGTGCGATCGGCAAGAAAGCCACATTGAGCGTCGCGGAGATGACCTTCATATCAGTATTGCGGAGGCCGAGAGTACGCACAGTGTCAGGGGGGCCAACGACACCACGCTCGCCATCGTCTCCAGCATGACAACCTTTGGGAAGAAATGCCTGCAGCGTCGCTCCCGCTGACGGGAAGAGCGTCTGGCCATCCACCATCCAGCGACAAGCCTGCCATAGGACCTCAACTCCATGCTCGCGTGCTGCCCATGCTACGTAGGGGAGGCCGTCCACTCCAGGAGCAGAGCGTGAGGGTGCCATACGCCTCAAGGTACGCTGAAGCACCTGGCGCGACGGCGGGGGCAAATCATCGAATACGCACGGTTTGACAAACCTCTGGGCGCACCTCACAGCATGCACAGGGTATGCAGGAGGGCGAGCAGACACTGGTGCCCAATAGCTGACCAATGCGTTCAACTTCTCGGCAGGATCAGAAAGCTGCTGGTCGCCCACCTGAATGGCGCGCAACGCGAGCCGCTTGCCGAAGGGGGCCCAAAGCTTGGCTTTCCTTTGAACTGCAGAAAGCGTGCCAGGAGAGACCTTAGCGCGTCCTTTCCCATGAAGCGCACCCTGTTGGAGAACTGCAAGTTGTTGCTCAGCTGCTCGATGTTGAATGGTAACCACCCAAGTTTGAAACGCCGAGGGGTGAACCAACTGAACCAGTCCCCCGGGGGTGATGTTGACGCAGCTATCGCAGACCTCGGGCGAGTTGGCAACCTTCTGAGCCAGACGCGCATCCTGCCGCCAAATAGCACGCGCAGCTTGCCGTGCGAAAATCAGTTGGGCTTCAGGTTTGTCGATGTCGGTAACCAGTATTTGTTGGAGCGTATCATATGCTGCTGAGTCTATAAGCACCTTGTACCTCTCAATCTGCCGAGGTGGAGACACATCTGTGAAGAACCGACCATCTTGGCGCAGAAGCTTGTCGAGTCGGACACGAAAGTCATCACGAAGATAAGCAAAACGCGGAACAGGGCGCCGATAGGTATCATCAAGAGAGCGATGCTGAAGATGGACCCGAAGGGCAGCATGATCCGAAATATGTTGCTCGCTGAGACGCTCAGGAGATGAAACAACCGCTGTGGAGTGATGAAGTTGGCAGGCGACCCATCCAGGCTCGGATAACCAAAGACGATCCAGCTGAGCTACTGTATGAGAGCCCTTGCAATAATGCGTAGGGTCTTCCGCCGACATCTCAATCATCTTGTCCAGCGCCACCATCCAACTCTTCATGTGCGTGCGATTGTTGTTGGTCGGGCGAGTCGATCGCTTCAGGCTCGGCTGAGCAAGATGCAGTGGCTCCGATGCTGCAAAGTTGAAATCACCACAGACTACCACCAATCTTGGCTGAGGGTCAGCTTGTGCCCACTCTAAATCTGTTGAGATGAGAGAAGATATACGCTGAACATCGTCATGGTGAAGGTCATGGTTGCGCACGTTGCAATGGCGAATCTCAGCTTGCGATCCAACCAGCCACGTCTTGAGCACCCGACCTGGAACCAGAGCGAGATGAGGACGCTGCCATCGAGATAGCAGAAAGCGGCACCACCGTCGCCGCGCCGCCTCGCGCATGGCCGCAAGCGTCAGCGTCGAACGAACCGAAGACAGCAAGCGCTGGAGCGATCCGCCGCAAGAAGAAACGAAGCTCGTCCAACGACTGATGAACCTCCTGTAAGGCGAACACAGAGGACGAAACCCCTGCTAACTGTAAGTAAGCCGCTTTAGACATCGCTTGCATGCCTCGCCAACGAAGAAGCGCGCGAGCGTTCCACGTGACAAAGGACAGTTCAGAGCACTTTAGAGGGATACTGCCAGTGGCCTGATGCAGAAAGATGTCGTCGAACATGCTAGAGAGACCACTCTGGCGCCACCGTCGGCGCAGCGATAGGATCAAGGAGGCGACGTAGCTCTGCACGTGACCATTGCCTTGCAGTGGTCGCCGCATCATGCCAGAAGATCTTCGTGGGGTCGCGACCAGGTTGCGGTTCGATCCTGACAATTGGGTTCCAACTCTCTGTGATCCACCCATTTTGACGATCGAAGTAGCATTTTGCGTCCTCGAACTCATCGCGAAGTGCCGCAACCATTCTTCTTCCTGTGATCTCCATATTGATCTGAAACGGATTCTTGTCGGGGCCGATATGCAGTTGGGTGCTGCCCCCGCTAGCTGCGGGGATGGGGAAGCGCATCCGTTGGCCTTTACCAGGTAGACGACGAGCAGATAACGCGGCAGTAACCTTCTTTCCCGCAATACCCACTGCCCCATTGAACTGGATCGTGAAGAACTTGTCTTGGTCGTCGCCCAGAAAGGTGAAGCCGTCAATGCTTGCGCCTTTGAGCCATTTATCCACCGAGCTCTGAACGTCACACTTCTTGACGAGAGTAGGGGCAACGACCTTGAGAATCGTACCATCCACCGCACGATTGAACCCAGGTGTTGGCTTAGGCGGTGGTGGGGACCGATTTGCGACCGCCAACTCTTTGCGGAGCTCGTCAACCAGGGACTTGAGCTGCTCCATGTCAGTGGCCAGCGTCTCTGTGCGGGTGTCAATGTCACGGACCTGCGATTGGATGGTGTCGATCTGCAACTGTAGTCGTCTCTGCATGGCCGCGAGCTCGGGACGTATTGCGCCTCCAGCTGGGACTTACATGTTTGCGGAACTTGCTGAACGGCAGCGTCAACTCCTTTGATGGCAGCCATGACAGGGTCGACGGAGGACGAAGCGGCCTTGCTGGCAGACGCGGTGACCAGCTCGGTAACCTCGTTCTGGAAGATGCTGAACTTGGCCTGCAACTCGCCGTGAATGAGGCCTTTGATATGTTCTTCCCAGCCATCCGAATCCATGAAGTCCTCTTCACCGTCACTTGATGCACCTCTGTTGGAGCGGGAGCGAGCGTCGTCATCGTCAGCAGCTGCAGGCTGTGCACCAGCACGCGCATCACTATCATCAGCACCACTGGCACCCCGTACGGGACGAGGCTTCTTCTTACGCTTGGCTCCATCTGGCATGAGCGAGACCTCGCGGGCGCCCAAGACTGCTCAGTCGCAGGGCGGCGACAGGCAGCAGCCACTGGGGGCGGACCCGTAGGCTGAGACAAAACTGTCGGGCAACGACGCCCTGGCACTGGCTGCGGACTAGCGGTATCCACGTGTTCCCCTGTGGAACAATCCATCTTGAGCCAAAATGGCTACGGCAAGAAGGCGGAGGAGGAGGAGGAGGAGAGCGAGGGCCAAGTTCGCGGCGAGGTGTGCTCCTTCCACTCGCCGCAGTCCCACGCGCGCACCGTGCCGTCGCTGCCGCAGGACAGCAGCCAGCCCGGCTGGCCGAAGGAGAGCCCCGCAACGCGGCCTGGCCGATATTGTCTCTCTCCCGCTCAGTGCCCAACCCGCCCCTCCCCGCACTTGTTGCCTCCAGAGTACAGTCCGACAGCATCCCTCCTGTTTTTCCTTCTCCCGCCTCTTCCTCCTCCTCTCCTCCTCCTCCTCCTCCTCCTCCTCCTCCTCCTCCTACTCCTTCTCCTCATCTGGACCCTCAACGCATGAGCTGAAAACAAACAGGCGGCAAGAGGGCGCCGGCCACTTCGCGAGAGAGCCGCGAACGGCGATGATTTGCGCCTCGTTGCACATGGGGTAGGAGGCGAGGGGCACGGGCGAAACTGGCGCTTCACGGGAGATGGAGGCCAAGGAAGTCGAGGAGGGGCGAGGGAGCCTCAAAGTCGAGGAGCGAGCAGACCACGGCGGACATACGAGGGCACATCAAACAGTGTCAGAGGCTGTCCTGCTTGTGGGGACAGCCGGAAACACACCGCGATTCAGACGATGTCAGCTGGAATCAAAAATCGGCACACCAGGTTTGATGTAAAGCTCTATACACAGCAGGACTCGCACACGTCCCACGGCCTTCACAGCGCTTTGGACAAGGGGGTACTGGATCCCTGAGTGGTATTCGCAGGCCTCTGGGAGAAGGCCCCAAATCCTACATCCCGGCGCAAAACCTGCGGCTGATTTCGCAACTCGTTCCTCCTAATCATTACCTTTCGCACCGAATCGTTCGCATGTGCTAACCGCCAACCTTGAAGCTGTCGACGCCCAGATGGGCCCTGCCAAGAGGAGGATGAGGTGGATGAGGAGATGAGGGACGAGAAGAAAGATGGGCGAAGGAGTGAGGATGAGGAGCTGGAGCTGCTGTCTATCCACTCAAACAACGGAGGACTCCTCCTCCTCCTCATCCGCGGGCTCTCCCTCCTCTTCCTACTCTCCCTCCGCATACGCCTCACCCTCCTCCTCTTCCTCCTCCTCCTCCTTTGGCTGCAGTCGCGGCCAGTCTTATGTCTAGCAACGTTGAAGAAATTTGTTATGACTACAAAGGAGTACTAGTGCTGCATCAAGGCACCGAGTACCCCCGTCGCAATCTGTAGAGTGGGTTTAAAATCTTGGCTGGCCGAGGGTTCTTTCCTTTAGGGTCGAGGCTCCAAAAGGTCAAAGCCCATCAAGATACACAAGCCCTACCCGTAGGCAGCGAGGCCCGTCGAATGGCGGAAGGTAATGACGCTGCGGATCGCTTAGCGAAGGCCGCAGCGCACAAGGGCGTTCAGCCCAGCGAAGATGAGAAGTGCAATTTTGCCGAAGATAGGAAGTTTGTTATGAAATATCTCAAGTACGTTGCTCAGGTTCTGGGAGAGTGGCCCGCGATTGCCCCCAGAAAGAACAAAGCTTTGACCGCCCCAGAGAAGAGCCTCTCCCCCCCCCACGGGTGCTGCCTCTGCCCTGACGTCGTGGACGCCGCCGTCGTTGGTCGTGCCTCCTCCACCCCCTCATCCGCCTGTGCCTCATGAGGCCTCTCGTGAGCCCAGAGTACCTAGCAGGATTCATGCGTGGGCTTTAATTGCGCAGTATCATCGGTGCATTCTGTGTAGGGTGCAGACGAAGTCAACCAAACAGAGAGCAGCGCTGGCGGCCAAGGAATGTCCAGGCCACTGCAAGCAGCTGTCAGACCTCGTGCATGATAATAAAAGGCCATGAATTATTTTGTTATGAGCACCTTGATCATCCCACGAGTATTCTGGTTTGCCATAAGTGTGGATCCTACTCTGAAGGGTTGGGTCGAGGGCTCACTGGAAACTGTGGCACTCGAGTGAGCCACCAAGGAGCGGCTACTCAACTCGCCCGTGTCCAAGAGGGTCGTGATCCCAAGGGTTCTAAGTCTTCCCCGATCATGTTTAAGACCCCCGCAATCCCCCTGGCCAGATTGGTGCGCGAAGAGCAGGCCAAGGTCAGCGAAGAGGAGGCACCAAGCCCTCCATAGTCAGCCGTGCTCTTTCACGGCGGACATCGAACACCCCATCAGCCATGTGCGTGTCCACCTCCTCCTCCTTTTCCTCCTCGTGTGTCAGCATCCTCATATTACTCCTGTTCCTCCTCCTCCTCCTCCTCCTCCTCCTCCTCCTCCTCCTCCTCCTCCTCCTCCTCCTCCCTCCGCCGCTCCCCTCTCAGCCTCCTCCTCATCCGAGGCGGAGGAGGCGACGACAACGACGGCGGCGACGGCAGCGGCGACGACGACGACGACAGGCCGGCGGCGGGGACGGCGACGCCGACTTCGGCGGCGGAGGCGACAACGACGGCCTTCGTGGCCGCAGAGCACCCGCTCGCACTCCCAGGTGTCGGCGCTCCTGGCGGGGGGGGGGAGAGGGGGTCTCTCTTCCCTCCTGCCCTCCCTCTTGCTTTCCGAGGCCGCTGAGCACACATGTGCTAGGCTGCTAAGCGAACTGACTGGGAAAGAAGGTGCCACGCTGCGCAAATACGCTTGCGCTGACCAGAGCAGCGGCTCAAAATCTCGCGGAAAACGTAAGGCGCGACGTCATCCAAGGCGACGCCATCTTCGGGAGCGGCCTAGAGGGGGGCGTCCAAGAGGCAGCGGCATGTGCGCGGCCCGGCGGGGGGGGCCAGGGACGCCATGAGATAAGAAGATGCGCCACGAAATCTGGAGAACTATCGTGGCCAACGCCATGATGTCCACCCCCCCTCTTGGCCGCCCCCGACGTCCGAGACCTCCCCTCTCCTAGGGGGCCACATGCGAACCCTACCCCTACCCCCCACGACTTCTGAGGGGGAGAGGGGGGTTCACTTCGCTCGGGGAGCGAAGTGAACCCCACGCTCCCCCTCAAAAGTCGTGGGGGGCAGGGGTAGGGTTGGCATGTGGCCCCCTAGGCGGCACAGCACTCCGGCGGGGTGAGGGGGGGGCATCGCAACTCTTGCGACGCTCTCGCCTTCATTCGCCGTGGTAAGAGAAATGGGCCAAGCTATTGTCACGGCGGTGTAGGAGCTCGACCACAAGAAATCTTCCGCAAGAAACCCAACCCTAAGACCCCAGGTCGTCCATTGATTTTTGGTGCGGGAACGTCACGCCTTCCATCGCAAAACCATCGAAACCCAAGAAACCCAGGGCACCCTGGAGGCAAGCAGGGTTTTTCTTGGCATGGGTTTCCACTGTAATACCCTCCGAGGGGAACAGACAGACGGGCGGACAGAGAGAGAGCCACCGAATCAGGCGAGCCTGCACCGGTGCTGGGATGGGTGGAACACCCACCAGGAACCCTCCCCCTTCCACCCCTCCCCCTCCCTCCGTCCCTCCGAGCCGTGGATGGCAATGCGAGCGCGTGTGGGCCCCTATCCGCAGACTAACACGTTCGGCACCCACTGAGCAATGCTTGCGGAAGATGTCGAGGCCAGCGTAATCGTTGGGCGTACAGCCAGTCAAGGGTGGCATGGCCAACCGTGCGGACTGTTCGAAGACCACAGCTTCAGACTCTGAACATACCTTCTCGGTGCAATCCATGGGGCGTACCTGGTCCGAGACCCCGGCAGACACCGCCAGGGAATCAATCTGGGTACAATCCCCTCCCCCCTCTAGACAGTTGCTCCTCTCTCTCTCTGATTCTGTGCGGAAGATCTCCAGCTCTCTCTGAGTATCGTCTTAACGCACAAGGTTTCCACAAATGTGTTATGTTGTGTTACTCGTGTTTCTTTAACGATCCCATTTCTGCCCGAGCTTCAAAATTGTGCTACCGCTGCAGCGTGGGCCTCATTGTTGGATCAACGCTGTGATCCCGTGGTTCAGAATGGCACTCTCGACCCAGCGCGGGCCACTTTTCTGGATCCGAGTCTTTTTCACTGTTGACGCCCATCTCATTTCCCCTCCTCTGCCTTCCCCTGGTCCTCCTGAATCTTCCACTCCTTCCACTCAAGTTCCTGAGGCTGCTGTTCGTATTCCTCTCCCTCTTGATCATCCTCCTGCTGTCCCACCACCGTCTCCTCCTCCTCCTCCTCCTCCTCCTCCTCCTCCTTCTCATCTTCCTTGGTACGATTGCAAACGATGGGGTGTTTGTCCGAGTCCCAGGTCGGTTGTGACACGCGTCCGCAGTTAGAGAACAAATCTGCGCAATGAGAAGGGATGGGAGAGAGGGATCGGATGTCAGATATGGCGCGAGCGCGCCTGGCGTGCCTCCCCCCCTCCCCGCCCCACCCCTGCTCCATCCTCCTGCCCCTCCCGCCTCCTCGCCCTATCCCCTCCCCCCCCCCCTGACCTCCCCGCCCTTTCCCCGTTCCCGCCAATCCCGCCTCCCGCGCGCACCATCCCCCCAATCTTCCCCCCCGCGCAACTCCCCCGCCCGATCCCTCACCCCGCCTCCTCCCCCCATCTCTCGCCCCATCACCCCCAGTCCCTCCCCCCGCGCGCGCGCGCCCCCGCGCACGCGCGGAAGAAGAGTGGGAGGCACTCGGCGGCGCACCCAAAAAGGGGCGGGGGCAAAGGCAGCGGCCATATTCCTCCTCCTCCTCCTCCTCCTCCTCGTTCCTCCTCCTCCTCCTCCTCTTCCTCCTCCCCGTCCTCCTCGCCTCCTCCTCCGCCTCTTCCTCATCCTCCTCCTCCGCCTCATCTTCCGCCTCATCGTCTTCCTCCTCCTCCTCCTCCTCCTCCTCCTCCGCATCCACATCCTGTCCTCCGCTTCTTCTCCCGCCTCCTCCTCTACCCCCGTCCTCTCCCTCCTCCTCCTCCTCCACCTCCTCCTCCCCCTCCTCCTCTCCCCCTCCCCCTCCTCCTCCTTCTCCTTCTCCTCCTCCTTCTCCTCCTCGTCCTCCTCCTCCTCCTCGTCCTCCTCCTCCTCCTACTCATCTGCTCCTCATCATCTCCTCCTCCTCATCATCATCCTCATCATCCTCATTCTCCTGACCCTCCTCCTGATCCTCCTCCTCCTCCTCCTCCTGCTCCTCCTCCGCCTCCTCCTCCTCCTCCTCATCTCCTCCTCCTCCTCCTCCTCCTCCTCCTCCTCATCATCATCATCATCATCAGCATCCTCATCATTATCATACTAATCCTCGTCACCCTCGTCATCCTTGTCGTCATCATCATCATCATCATCATCATCATCATCATCATCATCATCATCATCATCATCATCATCAGCATCATCATCATCATCCTTAACAGTATCATCATCAGCATCATCATTATGGTCATCATCATCATCATCATCGTCGTCATCATCATCAGCATCATCAGCATTATCATCATACTCGTCGTCATCATCATCATCATCATCAGTGTCGTCGTCATCATCATCATCAGCAGCAGCAGTATCGTCAGCATCGTCAGCATCAACATCACCAGCATCAGCATCATCACCATCATCGCCATCGCCGGCATCGTCATCATCATCAGCAGCAGCATCATCATCATCATCATCAGCAGCATCGTCAGCATTCCCCGCTTCCTCCTCCTCCCCATCATCAGCAGCATCAGCATCAACATCAGCAGCATCATCATCACCACCATCATCAACATCATCAACATCATCACCAACATGAACATCAACATCAACATCAATATCGTTATCAACATCATCATCATCATCACCAGCATCAGTACCATCCGGTTTGCAACCTCATATCCATCCACATCTGCATCATCAACATCATCAACATCATCATCAACATCATCATCACCAGTACCGTCATCATCATCATCATCATCATCATCATCATCATCATCATCATCATCATCATCATAATCGTCATCATCCACATCATTAGCATCATCGTCATCATCATCAGCATCATGTTCATCATAACCATCACCGACAACATCGTCATCGTCATCAACATCATCAGCATCATCAGCATCAGCATCAGCATCAGCATCAGTATCAGTATCGTCCTCCTCCTCCTCCTCCTTCTCCTCCGCCTCCTCTTCCTCCTCCTCCTCCTCCTCGTCCTCGTCCCTTTTCAATTGTCCAGTGCGAGTTGGTTCGGACCAGTTTCAGATTCCCCCCAGGGCCTCGCCCACCCTGGTGCGGCGTATGTGGGCTGCATCATGGTTCTTGCAAAAAATCATCCTCCTCCGCCTCCTCCTCATCTGCCGCCTCCTCCTTCTTCTCCTCCTCCTCCTCCTCCGCCTCCGCCTCCTCTGCCTCCTCCTCCTCCTCCTGATCCTGCTCCTCCTCCGCTCCTTCTTCTGCTCCTGCTCCTGCTCCTCCTCCTCCTCCTCTTCCTCCTTCTCTCCTCCCCCCTCCTCCGCCTCCTCCTCCTCCTCCTTCGCCGCCTCCCCTTCGCCGCCTCCTCCTCCGCCTCCCCCCTCCTCCTCCTCCTCCTCCTCCTCCTCCTCCTTCTCCGCCTCATCCGCCTGATCCTCCTCCGCCTCCTCATGCTCCTGCTCCTCCTCCTGCTCCTGCTCCTCCTCCTCATCCTCCTCCTCAACCTTCTCCTGCTCCTCCTCCCCTCCTCTCCCTCCCCCTCCGCCTCCTCGTCATCCTCCTTCTCCTCGTCCTCCTCCTCCGCCTCCGCCTCCGCACCCGCCTCCTCCGTCTCCTCCGTCTCCTCTCCGGCTCCTCCTTCTCCTCCTCCTCCTCCTCGTCCTCCCCCCTCCAATTAAGGAAAGGGAAACAGAGAATGCTGATGCGAATGAGGAAGAAGAAGGTAGTGGAGACCGAGCCTCGATCCCATCATCGTCATCATCATCATCATCATCATCATCATCATCATCATCAGCATCATCATCAACAGCATCAGCATCAACATTAGCATCATCATCATCATCAGCAACATCAACATCATCATCATCATCATCATCATCATCATCATCATCCGCAGAAGCAGCAGCATCATCAGCAGCAGCAACAGCATCATCATATTCATCATCATCAGCATCATCATCACCATCATCATGATCGTCATCACCATCACCATCATCATCATCATCACCATCATCCCCATCATCATCGTCATCATCATCATCATCATCATAGTCATCATCATCATCAGCACCATCATCATCAGCAACATCATCATCAATAGCATCATAATCATCAGCAGCATCATCCGCATCATCAGCAGCATCATCACCATCACCATCACCATCACCATCATCATCACCATCATAATCATAATCATCATCATCACGATCATCACCATCAACGTTACCATCACCACCACCATGACATGACTATGACCATCAACATCACAACCATCACCATCATCATCACCATCACCATCATAATCGTCATCAACATCATCATCATCATCACCATCGCCATCACCATCACCGTCATGATCCCCATCATCATCATAATCAGCATCATCACCATCACCACCATCATATTCATCATCATCACCATGACCATGACCATCACGATCACGATCATCATCATCATAATCATCATCAGCATCAACATCTACATCAGCATCAACATCCCCATCCTCATCAACGCCACATAGAGTCTTCTCTTCATCCCCTCCGTCATCCTCATCAATGTCCTTCTCCTTCCTTTCCTCCTTCTGCTCATTTTCCTCCTCTTCCGGGAAGGGTCCTCCCCCCACAACAATCCCTTCTCCTCCTCTACCTCATCCTAGGCGTGGTGTCGTTCTCGAGCACAATTTTGGCACCGCTCGTTGCAGCCCGACCCCAATGGCCAAGAGCCCGACCGTTCGGGCACTAGTGCTTGTTTTTTGTCCGCGTGCTCACTCACTTGGCTGTCGTCGACAGGTGGCACCGCCGGGCTTGCCTCGACGTGTTGTCCGCTGGCGTCGGTCACGGGCCAGCTCGTAGCGGCAAGAGAGCGCAACTTTCTACACGAACGACAACCACCACAGTCGGACCTAGGCCAAAAGAACATCGCTCAAGAAAAATGAGACCCTCCGCCAGCCCAAGCATACAGAGCATCCTAGTGTACCCACCCCAGGATGCACAAGAACATCCAACAAACACGAAAAACATCAGGGTATCCTCCCCGAACCGACCTCGATCTTATACCTCGGTCTGACTGTGCACCAGGGCCGCACCGGGGCCGAATACGAGCTCACCGCGCATATCCAGCGTTCTCCTTTTGCAGCCTATCCGCCGGGCGCGATCTCGGCCTCGTCGGCAACAGCGTCAAATGGCAGAGGCCACGGAGAGGCCGAGGTCCAGCAGCGACGGCTCTGGGCCAGGACCACCTTCACGCGCATTGGGATCAGGCGAAAAACAGCCAGGCGGAAAAATTGCGCAATCATAGCTTGAGAGCTCTTCGGTATCATTTTGTCGAAAGACCCGTCCTAGAGCCAGGCGGCAAAAATACACAATCACAACTCGATTGCTCTTTGCTACCATCATGCGCCATCGTGATGTACGCCGCAACGCCTCGGTACTCAAACACATGGACGTTTGGAGGCGGGTGCAGCCTTTCAATCTCTCCTCGCTGACACCTAGCGCAACCGTCAGGAAGGTAGTGACAATCCGTACGACCTGCAGGCTGCATGGTTGGGCTAAGGAAAGCGTTCACTTCACCTTGATAACGTCACTGCCCATAGCGAGCCCATCTGCCACACGTTCGCGAGGCACGTCGTGGCATGTGTCGACATGACCTCCTAGGCCAGCTGCCATCCCGAGAGGTCGCACCAAGCCGTGGGCAGCTTGTGGATCGGCCGCCGTCGTGGCCCAGCAGGGAAGGGGTCTCGTCCAAGAGCTGGACGGACGGTTGGCACGGCCACGGAGGTCTTTCGACGTCAACGCCGAGCCTTGGCTCGGTCGGGCTGGCGCGAGCGAGGGGAGCAAGTCTTTCCTCTGAGAATCGGGGTAATATGACAAAGGAATTACGGTCTCGTGGTGACTCTGCTCAGTAGTAGAGGATACGGGGTGAGACATCGATGAAAATATAAGTAACCGTTAAGCAACTGCACTCAAGTATGGGAAGGGAGGAGGCCGGCCGGCCGACGCCCGGACGCGAGCGCGCGGCAGCACGCTCCGTTTCTAACATGAGAGCAAATAGCTGCGGAATGGTATCACAGAGTCAAGGTGTGGCAATGCAGGCAGCAAGAGCGGCAAGTGCAGTATGAGGCGGAGAGGAGCATATTTACTCCCCCCGCGGCTGGCTTCGTAGAGCCCATCCAGCCACAGCTCGCCTGGACTGCACATATTTACAGCCACCGGAGCGAACCCCAAAAGTATTTTACCGCTCGACGGTGGTTGCCAGGGAGCTGAGGGCCGGAGAAACCCGACGAATCCCACCAATAGTTGAATAAATTCTCTCTGCCGAAGCGACTTTGTCGCTCGGTCGTGCCCCCGGCGACTTTGTCGCCCAGGCTTTGCCTGCGCTCACTCTCACTTCTTGTGCTAAAATATCGCCCCGATGGCGGAGACGGAGGTCTCGGATGTGAGGACGACGAGCCTCCCGTCTGATCAGCGGCCCAATACGGCGAAGTTGATCTGTATCCCTTGCCACGGCCAGCGCAAGGAGCTGACCTGTTGTACTTGTCCTTGTTATTGATCTTGTTCTTGGAACCCTTTCCTTCTCTCGGAAAGCGGTTGTTGTAGTCATTCAGGTACAGAAAATGCCACGCACGTTCCTGGTTCTCCCTGGGATTCATCCAGTGTATCACGTCACGGTGAACCCAGTATCCATCCAGTACATCACCCGCGTAGCGCGGGTAGTGCCTCGAGAGGCCGTAGTCGCCAGCCGCGCGCCCGGCAGCCATCGCTCCGCCGCGCGCGCGCGTAGGCCTAGACCAATCCCATGTGTCCCTGTCAGACGAATACCACGAGTGCTCATCTCCTGCCGCGGCGGTTTGACCGCCGGCAGAGTAAGGAGATTCGGTGACGTCATCGTTGGCCCGATCGTCTTGGACGTCGGGTCTGCGCGGAGGAGGTGGCGGGTCGGGGCGACCAGCTGTGCTGGGCCTCGCTTTCGCCAAAAGGGGCCCTTCCGCGTCGGCTCGGCCGTCGGAGGGCCCATCAGCGCCCCCCCTCTCACGAACACTCGTCACTCGTTGCTTTCTAGCATGTCTAATAATATCCCTTGCAGCAGTAGCAACAAAAGTACCGAACTTGCCACAGGCACAGCAAAAGGGGCCTTCATCTTGGTCTTGGAGCTCAGTTGCTTCCACGTAGGATATAACCAATAGATGGCCCCTTGCAGCTCCGTGCCCTGACGACGGGTATCTGCGCGACCCTGTCTGCCCATGTCATGGGCCCATTCCTCAATGAGGTCGTTTGTCTCAATCGCCGCACGAATGCGTCAATCAAGGGCATATGCATCCGTTCGACGCTTGTCATCATGGCACTTTGCGCCTGCGCTGCGAGCAAGAAAGTTAGCCCCAGGGTATGCAATACAATATCCCTCGGCAATGAAACAACGAATGAACTCACGAACAATCACAATCACGCGAATGATGCGGAGACCCAACTCCAGTTCTTGAGCAAGGATCTTCTCCCAGTTCCATTCAATGGTGTGCCGCGCGTCTTCTGGAACATCGGGCGTTACTTCACCAGATAATCGTAACCTTTAAGTTTCATTTGTGTCAGGGCGATAGCTGGCGTACTCCACGACATATTGAGCCGCCACATCAATGGCTCCGTTCTCGGTCAATGTGATGCTCAACGATCTGCCATCGCGATGAGAGTACGCAAATCCATCGGGCTGATCAAGATTGATCCTCCCGTCAAGTATCTGCTCGGTCTGGGACCCGCAGACTGCGGTGAAATCAAAGGTCATGTCTACGTTCTCCTCACCTGCCGTCACGGTTGGACCGGCGGCAGGTTTGGCATGCTTGCACACCGAAATGAGAAGGTGTTTAGAACATATTTCGTTGCGCCTGCTGACGGACTGGGAAGCACGACGAGGACGTGCCACAAAATCATTTGCCCAAGCATCCGGTGGACGTCTACGAGGGCTGGGACCTGTGGCGCCCATAGCGTTGCCCTGGGCAACGGGCAGCCAGGGTGCTGTTCCCGCTCTTTCGTCGCGCAATGTCCGAAGATTTGGTACGAAAGTGTTCAGTGTTCGCTGTAGTCATGCTGCGTTCCCATTCAATCCAACCTTCAATGGGTTCAACGCGTGAGTCGAGTGCCTCTGGCCACTCAAAGGCAGCCAGAGCGAGACAAGACATGGGACGCGCATGCTGGTCAATTTCTGTTGCCCAAAGTAAGGGCCACCACTCTGCGATCGATGGAGCTTGAATCCCTTCTCTCTCAGCCAAATGTGCAAGCCATTTTATGAATCGCCTCTTCAGAGGTTCAAGATACTGAAAGAAGGGGCCGTGGTGCGTCGGCGGCTGGGCCGCGACGTGCTCCGGAACCCAGGCAGGAACGCTACCCGGGCGGCTGTTTCCAAAGGTTTGACCCGAAGCAGCCAAGCTAATATGCTGATCATGTGTTGCCCATTTGCGCTCCAGCTTCAGATTGTTGTTGATGTTGTTAATTAGATCCGCCGAAGCTCTCCGTTGACTTCTTATTCGCTCGCCAACGTAACGATCACGCTTGTAAGGAAGCGTCTCAAGATTGACAACATGCAATAAAATGCCATTGATCCAAAGCGAGTTTCGAATGATCTTGTGTTGGTAGGGCTGAAGCAAATAATCATGTGCAACTTTGTACTTATACTTTACTGGATTACCACAAGAGGGGCAACGGCCAAGGCCAGTTCGCACCCAGTGCAAGTTAGCACAGAGGAACCTACCATCGTCCTCCCAGGGGACAGACTGAATAGATTATTATGCCCTTGGCGGCAACGGAGGCCTATAATCTGGGAGCAACGACAAAGTCTCGTCAGTGTGAATCCAACCGAGCATCGAGGCGTTATCAAAATTTACCTCGTACGAGGTCCACTCCGGATTGAAGACAATCGACCAAGACATTCGCTTTTCGTCGCGATCCCACCAGTCGCTGACCTTGACAAGGGTGACGGCTTTGTCGATATCAGTGAACCTCGGCACCTCGTGGGACACAAGAGTCCCGTCCTGGCAGATCCGGTACGAAAGGCGGGTGAACACACGGCCATTGAAAACAAGAACTAACGGCCAAGATTATCGGCGACTCGGAGGCTGGCCCCACAGACGGACTGTGTCCACTGCGGGCCATGCTCCGATTGACGGGGGCTCTCCTGGCTGTGGGTCACTGCCTATGGCATAGTGCGTCTTCACAGGAGCAGGCTCACCATGCCTCCGCTGGCTTAGCCAGGAAGGAAGATGGTCTTGGCCTTGCATGCTCGGATCCTTCTTGGTCGGGAGAAGCCTCAACAACTCGTAGTCCGCCTCGAGGCAAAGCCACGAGTCACGCTTGGGGAACTTAATTTCTCCGACCATGGATTCCACCAGCGTTTCCATATCAGTGATATGAAGGAGGGGCCCATGACACCTGGCTAGGCCAGGGTCATAAGGCACGTACGTTCTCTCAGCAACAAAAGTGGAATGTCCCTGGCATGCTCGATAGAAGACAGGAATGGGAGAGTTAGTCCTCTCTTCCCCTTGAGCAAGCCAGGCTTTGTATCCACGCCACATGTTGTAGACGGCCGTCTCCTTGACGTTGGCTTTGTCATCAGAAAGCACACCAAGGACTTCCGCAGTCCCCGGCTGCAACGCGGCTAGGCCGTGCGCAGCAAGTGCATATGTTTGGTATCCAAATCCATCCTCGGCCATCTTCTCAACCAAGTCTCCAAAGTAGACCCAGCCTCCCGAAAACCTCGCATAATCAGAACAATGCCTCGCGATATACGTCGCGAAATCACCAACGCGCTGAGCGAACTCGTCTATTCGACAACTTTGGGGTCGCCAAAAATCCGCATTGCCTAGGGCAGCCGGGTTCTCGCGATCAGTGACCCCCGCAACCAATGGGGTCAAAACCTTAAAAGACTGAGGATCAAATCCGCTGGGAATATCATCAGAATAAAACTCAGCACGGAGAAAATCTCGCGCCTGATCGAAAGTGCCCATGTCTACGGAAAGTTCGCTCAATAGTGCAAATATGGGATCTTCGACGAGCTCCGCAACGTGTTTGAGCGTACTAAGCGACCTATTGCAAATGGCCTCTACCCGCGGGGGTACTGGACCAGTAGCATGGGCCTCTCGAACCCTCCGCCTCAGATCGGGGGGGCGTACGATGAATAATTCGAGTGCGTTCCTCCAGCGGAGGATAAAGCTCTTTGCCCCTAGAGCGATCCGCGTGCCCGATATTGATCTCCTGATCGCCCTCATGGGGCGAGGCGCCCGTCGGTTTACGCCGCCGCTTATCGGGGGAAGGTGGAAACCTTTCTCTGCAAAAGAAGGTAGCACAGGCTGGGCCAGATCGATAATGCTCTTCCTCAACGGGAATGAGCTGAGGATCCCCTTGATACGGGAAGTCATTGGGTTAGGTAGGATCTGGGCTGGCCTCAAGGGAGCCCAGTGTGTCTAGGGCACCCGGGGTTCGGTCCACAGAGGAAGGCTCCGCCGCGTTATGTCCACTCGAAGCGGCGGCTGGCGGCGGTGCCTTTGCAGCGGGCGCATCCTCCTCATCGGAGGAACACGCCTTGGCAGGGGAAGATTCGGCAACCTCGCAAGGCGCAGCGCGCGACGCAGCAGCAGCGCCCGAATCGACCATCATCTCGTTTACCTGCGCCGGTTTGGCCTCCGCTCTGGCTGGGCCAGGCGGAGGCATAGGTAAGCTCGCCGTCGCGGCCGGGCCGGGCGGCGGCGCAGGGGGGGGAGGAGGTCTGCTTCCACTCGCGACAGATTCGCCTTCAGTGCGAAGCTGTGAACGCTTGCTCTTGGCGGCGATCACAGGAGTAGGAACACAATTTGGTGCCGCACTACGGATCTGCTCAACAACAGCGGCTGCAAACTCCTTCCACGAATCCGAGTATCTTCCCGGTTCGTGCCTCCCCTTTTCTCAGCATTATCGTAGATCCTCTTTGCTATGTCATCTTGCAAATTCTCATGATATTCGGCATCTGGCGGCCGATCAGCAACAGCACGACGCCATTGGTAAAAGATATCTCTCTCATTCTTCAGTGCGTTACGTGCTTGCCTTCCGTCGAGGTGACGATTTGAGATTTCTTTGAGAGATCTGATAATGCTGGATGCAGCGTCGGCCCCCCATGGGGGCTGTGATTCGTCTGGCGAGGAATCTCCATCCGTCTGCCTCGGGATAGATGCCGCAGGAGTCTCCGGCCTCTCACTGCCTCCGTGGCGATCGAAGCCCACGTCCTCGGCAGTCTTGGCTTCTATCTCGGCTGCCGCAGCCTTTGCGACGGAGCTCTCCGCCTGCGCAGTCTGGTCCATCCCAGCGCCGCCTTGGGCAGGCTGGGAAGATTCCGGATGAGCTTCAAAATGCTGTGGCTGTGGCGCCCCCTTGGGCATGGCCTCAGCTGGCTGGAGTCTATGGTCAGCATGCGACGAACGATCAAAATTCCACCCGTTGGCCCGGGGAGGGGGCTCAGGATCGCGAAGACTTGGTGGCCGAGGCTTAGGCGGGCCCTTCGCCGTCTCTAAGCCCTCCGGCTTGGCCGGTGGCTGCGCGACCTTGGGCGCAGCATCAGCGGGCCTCGTAGACGTTCTCTCCCCAGTAACCTCGCTGCAAGCTCCAGTGTCGAGGCGAGCCACCTTAGCTGGTGGAGGCTTCGGCGTTCGCGCCTCTGGGCTCGGTTGAAACGGAGGCGGAGGCTTCTTCGGCACAGTGTCCTCCTGTCTAGGTGGAGGTGAGTCCTGCATCGGCACGACGTTCGGCTTCTTGTCCGGCGGCGGCGCCGTCGTCATAGCATTGGGCGGCGGGGGTTTCTTCGGCGCCCCTTCCGCTGATCCAACTGGCGACGGCACCTCCCTCGGAGGGGGAGGAGGCGCAGGCACTTTTGCAAGTGCATCAGCTTTGGGGGGAAGAGGCGCCGCCTCCGCCACGGCCTTGCCGGGCGGAGACTTGGGCGCTCTCCCAAACTGAGAGATAGGCTGCCCCAAAGGTGGAAAGTTCTCGGTGTCAAGCGAAATAGACACACCGGACGGCTTCGCCGTCGGCGCCTGCAGCTGGGCACCCGTCGACGACTTGGCTCTGGCCTCCTCGTCGCTCTGCCTGTTAGCCTGGACAAGCGCCATGGGCGCCTCCGAAGCCTCGTCTTTGTGCAACGGACTGATCTTAGTGAGCCTGACTCCTTTTTCCTGGAGCCATGGCCAGATGTCATCGAAGTTACTACGATTCTCAAAATAAGGGCATCGATCCTTCTGCCGAGCAATGGGCCCCACATTTGGGACCCACTGGCTCTGTGCCTTCAGGACATGGTCCGTGGCAGCCTCTCTCTCCTTGTCGCGATACCGTTCGACCCCCAAGTCTTGCCCCAAGGGCCAGTTCTTTTGTCTAGCAACATGTTGCAAGAAGGCGCATGCCGGCGTGACATGAAGTGCCGCAGGAGTCCAATGGCAGAGGCAAAGCTCATGCAAAACCATCTCAGATGGTTCACTGACAAACTGGTCTGGGTTTCCCTTGATGATTGGAGGCTTCGCATAGAAAGCGATCTCCGCAGTTACCCAGATGCCATCTCCAAAAGTCTCCTCTGCAACAGAATATGTTGCATGAGTGGAAGGATTGTTGGTGCACGGAAAAGAATACACACCAACCTTGTTCTGCTTGATACTCCCTCCGCATTGAGGATTCGATGTAAGCAACTGATGGCCCTCCGAAATCGAATGGAGAGCGGTCGCAGCCGTACCATGAGACTGCCTGCTCCAGCCTGAGGATGGGTCTTGGACCTCCCCAAGCTTTTCGCCCGTTACATAGAAGGGCAAAGTAAGCTGTGCGCAGTGATTGATGCCCGCCCTGTGCGTTTTCGTTGACAACTTCGCCTACTTCAGGCGATCAGCAACGGTAGCCTTTGGATCTTCACGCGATCTATCGGCCTTAATCACAAAGAAACGAGCCCAATTGGGAACCAAATAATGAGGTTCCAAGACCGGGGTCTTCGTGGACGTCTGCAGCATCTGGAAACCAAACCATGCCTCTCCAGTGGCGTGAATTTGGATCATGCCGAACTCTTTACTGCGGGCCGGGTTTTCCCCTTTTGCCACTAGTGCAACGCGGCCTTCCTTCCCTGGGTAAGCATTCCCAAGCATCATTAATTGGTCTGTAGAGCTCACCGCTCGCTACAGTGAACGGTCGGAGGAAAATGTAAGGAACCGGCTCCGAGTCGGACGCACTTCTGCATGGCAACCTCTTGACTTTCTGCTAGAGCTGATGCGCAGGCCAATCTTGTTCCCAGTCAGCAGGGCGATCAGGGTCGCCGCCTGGTTTCGCACGCCGTGGGAATCTATATTTTTGGCTGAGCTTGGTTCCTTGGCCGACAGGGTATTTTATGCGGAGAGCTTCCTCCGCTGCTTCACCAGGTGTCTTAGCATCCTGTGCGCCCTTTGCAGGGGCAAGAACGGGTCCCCGGGGCGGCTGGGCCGCCCGCGCTGCAGTAACGTCACCCGAGGCGGCTAGGCCGCTGGGTGCAGCAACAGGTGCTGCCTTCTTCAACTCATCTACTGCCGGGCGCATGTGTTGATCATTTTGCACTCCTTCGTTTGGCAACCGAAGGCGTTTCCCCCATGGGGGCATTCCCGGACAAAAGGACCGACCTCGCGGCAAGAAACAATGATTATCTTGCCACTGGAAAAATCTGCATATGCATCTCCTCGCTTAAGAAACTCAATGAACGCAGTAGAATAATTAGAATGGATCGCCCCGCCCCCAGATCCGTCTTGGACGGCTGGGAACACAATGGGGTCCAAGGGTAGGGCAAACGGACGAGTATTAAGCACAGACTGGGCACATTGTTCTCTGTGGGGCTCCAGTCTTGCCAGTACATGACTAGCTCATCAATGGTAGCCTCCTCCAATGTATACCCAATCGGCTCTTGTCTTCTTTGACGGGCCAACCCCCTGAACGGCTGGGCCGCCAGAGGGTTGGCAAAAGAACAATACGGCGAGTTTAGCGGCCTTAAACATGTGCTCAACGCACAACTCGGCCGCTTTCGCATTCACCATGTGTGCATCCCTGTTCACCTTATAGTCGCTATGTTCAGACACAAAATGGTAAAACATCCCCTGGTGGGTGCTGCAATTTGCGATAAAGGCTCGCACCGTCAAGAATCATGCTGCGCGGGAAGGTTCCCGCAGCTTTGTAGCCTTCAATCCGACGGTTCATTCGAGCCCGGACGAGGGTGGCAACGTCATCCCACATTCGGTCAACGCCGCCTCTGGCCGACCTCCAGCACTTGTGGCCCCCACCAACGCACATGATCTCTATCGCTCCATCCTTTGCGCGAAAGATCGCTTCGCCCACAAGACGTTCCGCCGCCTCTACCATTATTTGGAGGGTTCCAGCGAATACTGTTAGATTTTCTTGTCGCTTCCCACCAGAGCCAACTCCGTTCGATTCGCCGGTTCCATCAACAATATCATTGAAGTTCCAAAATATGGAACGCACCGGCGTATGGATCCCTTTCTGGTAGTACTTATGCTCTTCCCACTTGTGCTTCTTAGCCTCTTCCCGAAGGCCGGGGGCCATGCATCCACTCATGATATTAAATGAAATGCCGTGTACGTGATCTTGCATAAAGTACCGAGGGAGACTGACTTTGTTGGACACATTCCGAAACTCGATCGTATAATCAGAAACAAAATGGACGGAACAGGACCGAAACTTGCATTGCCGATGATCCATCAAGCACAAAGGGTGGAAAAGTCCTTAGCAGAGTTGATTGTGGCCATCATGGCCGCAATGTCCTCGCCAACAAATGGAATCCATAAATGTCCACTCTGGCGGGCAATCTCAGTTATAGCCTGGCGCCTCTGAAGGAACGAAAACTTGAGTGCCCAGGCCTTCAATTGGGGATCTGTAGTATCAACATAAAGCTGAAGAGTCTCGTTCACTCGAGATTCCCATTCATGCGGCGGCTTGGGGTCCGCAGCATACTCCCCCTTCGCCCAATAATAATCGAGGACGTTCCAGGGGCCCCGCCCAAGGTGGGGCGGGCCATTCCCCTCGTCACTCGCTGCCGTCGACCCCGCATCGGGGGGCCCACCTCCACCGCCGCCCCCAGGGGGGGTGCCGGAAGGCGGGGCGTTTCCAGTGGGAGAGCCACCTGGGCCGGACGGAGCACCTCCACCACCGGCTGGGCCGGGAGGAGAGCCACCGCCCGCCCCGCCACCGGCTTGGCCGGGCGGGGCAGTCGGATTCGAGGCCGACCCAGCGGATGATCCGCTGGCCGCCTGCCGACCAGCTCCAGGATTGCCCAAAGACTTGTGGGCCGGATCCGGGCAAAAGATGCGCGATGGCAATGTTCGCTTGGTGGCTTGCCGAACCGACTGGGTCGGTCGACATCTCCACTCCCAAGCGTGGCCTTTTCGGCGCCCGATCGGGGCCCTCCTCTGTAATTAGGAGGGCCCTCTAAGGGCGCCTCAGGGCGTCGCTGTTCGGGATCTTCGTCTGCGTGGTGTCGGCTAAATCGGCCTTCAGTGCGGTGACGACTTGGTCGTCCCGTATGTATAATAAGGTATGTCTCCACATCGTGAAGCGCCAACTCCATCCCCGTTTGCGCACGAACTCAATGTTCCCCGCATAACTAAGCCTGGGCCATTCTTTCTTGTCGGGAAAGCAACGGAAGATGGGCCTCTCCTCGCGGGGGCTATATTTCCCCTGCGAAGAAATAGCTGTCCTCTTGGCAGGCTTGTTGTCATCAATGGCAGCGTCGGCGCTCTTTTGCGAGCTGCGATCTCTTCTGCGTGAATCTCTACGCCAGCCTCCATTTCGATGTCAACATTCATCACGACATCGCTCGGACTAAAAGGATCAGCCGCTTCCCCAGCCGGCTTCGCCGGCGGGGCGACATCCCCGCTCGGCTGGGCCGATGGGGGTGCCTTTCGAATTGTATTGGAAGGAACCTTTCCTTTCGGCTCGATCGGGGGTTCTCCCTCCTCAGGTGACTCAGGAGCGAGTTCGTATATGATATCATCCGAGCAAACCGAAGTCATGTCCTCCCCCGACGGCTTAGCCGCTGGGGTACCCAGCGGTTGACACATGGGTTTGGTCAATGACCAATCGGGCGCGCGGGGGCCGCGGCAGGCAAGGCCCGCACAGCCGCAACAAGGCGGCCGCGCGGTCCGAGGGGGGGCCGGCCGCTGGGCAGCCCGTGCAAGCTCTGGAGACAAAACGGCAGCGGCACATACGAAATCAGAGGATGGGACGGGGCGACGACGAGACGACAACGCGCTCCGCAGCACGAGCAACAACAATGTGAACCTGTTTGGCAAAGGCATCCATGTAATCTTCTGCCTACTTACACTCCCGTCCTCTGGCCTCAACATGCTCATGCGCGCCATCGCATCTGCGCTCGAGTCCCTCCGTCACGTCGAGAGACGCGGATGTGATCGTCCAAGGCTTGTTCATGAAATTACCCTTGCTGTCCCTCAAGTCATGCGCGCACCCATGCAAAGCCGTTTCGACAAACTCAAGCCCTCTCATGAACTCTTCCACCTGGGGACCCCTCCAACAATTTCACTGAGTTGGCCACTCAAGGAAAACAGTACCCCCCGCTTTGTGCGCAGCACGGGCAATCTCGCGGATATTCATAACAGATATCTAAATTCTGTCCTAATGCCTCGAAGCCTACGCATCGCTCTATGGTTTCCAATACGAAAATAATGGGCTTCGTTCACGTATTGCCAGGGGGAACCTCCTGTACTGGGCATGGAGCCCCATAACGTGATGCGTTTTCCTTTGAACGTCTTTATGTCATTCAGAGCCAACCTTCGTCCCTCATCGGTTCTCATATCTTCCTTCTCCGTGTGCCGAATTACCTTGCACGAATCATCGACAAAATTCACGGGGTTTCCGATTCTTCTCTGAGGGCCACAACAATATTCTAACAAGAGTCGATCCCCGGTCCACTGGGTGGCCGGAGCACAATCTTCCCGGACCCAGAATTCCGTCCAGCCGGTCCATCTACTTGGGTGATAATCGCCTTCGATGGAATCGCCATTCGAATTCTTCTCAAAAAGGGTGATGACATGTATTATCTCCGTCGCGCCAACTATCCGCACGGTCTATAATCAAACCATGTCGGGTAATGATGGCATAAGTACGACGCCTATCATCTAATATATCCGGGTCAACTGGGCAATCGGTATTTGCTGGTGTAAACGTGACAAGTCTGGGAACAAAGTGCCATCGCTTGAAACTCTGTCCGCGTTGTGTCCATGGATCCCTCCTATCCTGGAAATTAGCAGCAGCAGCGGGCGGAAGGTGAGGAAGAATAAGGTTGTAACCGAGCGCGTCTTCTGCTTGCTCGGTGTAAACTGGCTCAGCACTCGTTCGTTCTTCACATCTCTTTTGACAGATTCGATGTATCAGATTCGCTTCCGCTGTCGGTTATTTCGAACATCGCTCTCATCTCAATCTCCTCCATCGTCCTGGATTTCTCGGAGCTTTTCCTGGAACCTTCTTCGGTCGTAACAGAAGTAGTTGTACATGGTTCCACGGCTTGGCCGGGCGCATTCGCCTCCACGGCTGGGCCCGGGGCGTTCACCACCACGGCTTGGCCGGGGGCAGCCTCGGTAGCAGCCGGGCGCTGAGCGCCATAGGGTGCCGCTGGGATATCTATTGGTTTTGAAGAAAGCATAAAACGGGCTCACCCTTGTTGGGGCGCTTCTTTTTCTTGTTCATCTTTTTGCTGGGTACTGCAGCTCCTCTCCGCAAAGCCGAACTCGGACCTAAGCGGGGCTTCAGAACCCCCCCAGGTTTCAAGGGAAGGCCGTCTGAAAACATCGAGTCCAAATAGGTCTCGGTACCGCTTGGCGGTCCAATATTTGGGAGTCACAACGTTGACGAGATATAATACCTTAACCCAGGCCAAAGGGTCTGTGAACCTCTTCGTTCCAATGTCGGCAGCTTCATTTTGGGTCCGTTCGTGCTGAAGCTCAACGATGCCTCGAGAAAACTGTTCAGAAACGGCTGCAGCATCAATGCGATGGGTTCGCGGTAGGTGCATAAGCTTCATTGGCCCTCCAACTTTAATGACCTTACATACCGCCTGGTTGTCTTTTAAAAACAACAACGTAACTCTCTTCCAAGCAATATTTCCCAAAACGGAAGGGCTGCAAGCAGCTCTTTTCGCAGGGCAAGGTCAGCAGCCACAATCTCTGCCTCAAGAGTACTATGGGAAACGCATGTCTGTCGCTGAGATCCAATAGACGCCCAGCTCGAATGTATGGGCCCCAAACTGCTTGATAACTGGCACTCGTGCTCCTATGTGTTCGGATGTCACTGGCCAGGTCCGCGTCAGAGCATTACTTCAACAAGACATCCTCCATTCTATCACCTACCCATTAGGACATGCGGTAATGGGAGGTGCACTTGATGTAGTAAATGAAGCGGAAGAGATCCATGTCTTGTTGCCCTGTCCATTTGGTAATGCAACTGGCCGTGCGGCACGCGGCGCGGAGCAGGTCGCATCGAGCCATTCTCGCACCGTAGAAGATCTTCATCAAGACTTTCGCCGCGATGGGCTAAAGCACTCCCGACTGGGTCGGCGGCTCCGGGTCATTGGGGCCGGCCGCTGCGGCATCGAGGCCGTGAACGACAATTTCTTGATCTGGGGGCCCAACGTCAACTTTGATATGTAACGCGGAGGCGATTGCTTCCTCTGCGGGAGAGCAAATTTCACCTCTCTAGGGCCGCCTTGGCCGTCTTCGAGATCGACAAGTTAGGGTCCAAACGGGGTGCCCCCAGCGGGATAAGTAGCCGGGTCAATATCTGTGAGTTGTGCATATAAAGTGACACAGGATTCGAAGAATTCAGTCATGTCGCATTATATGACTCTGGCCTGTTTGGGTTCTCTCGGTTGGTATGGCTCGGGCGGCTGGGCCGCCGAGTCACCCCCCGTTTCCTCCTCGTCACTCTCGTCTGGGAGGGAGGCGTTCTTTTTGGCTTTAGGGGGCGGCGGGTCCGAAACCGTGGGCAGCCCACCTTGCCACTCGACAAACTGTGTAGACAGTCGATGTTCACAACACAAATATCGTCCGACCGCGGTCGGCGGGTCTATCTCCATGCCTTTCGGGCAATTGGGAGATGGGGTTTGTAACAACATCCAACCTTCAGCTAGCTTGTCTGCAGGGCCAGCCGGCTTAAAATCGTCAACGTAAATGATCAAAAATAGCTTCAGCTCCTTATGAAAATAGCAGCTGCGCCACGGGCTACATTTTACAAATCCTTTAGCCGCAACGTGCCCTTCGCAGCGTTGCTCGCAATATCCTCCTGAATCCAGGTGTCTGTAAAAAGATAAAATCAACGGGCATACGGGATTGCGCATATGCGACCATGAGTCGGGCCACTCATCACGGGGTAGGAATATCCACGTTGGAGTGCCACCCAATGCTGACTGAATGCAAGCCTGACGGGCGTCGGCTTGTCCAATATTATGGCCTTCGAAGAGCCCGTGAGTATCAGCTGCTTTGCTGGCCTTCATTGTAGCAGGACTGCTGGAAAGTTCTTGAAATAAAGCAACGTCCTTATTCTGTCTGATCTCTCACGCTCGAACCACCAAAGACTACCCGACCTTTGTATTTACGATCTTTGTGTCCGATTGGCAACTCTGAGTTCTTCTCGACAAGGATTGCGAACAGACGACCAAAGTGTGCGGTCTGACCTTTAAGGCCCGCAACGACATCGGAATATTCTCTAACCTTCTTCTCGTTCCATGTGCCTATGTCTCGCAATATGTTCCATTCTTTTCGAAGAGCGGCCTGGGCATCTTGATTAGCCTGGGCCTCAACTTTGGAAGCGGAGCGAGCTACAGCGGCATCAATCTTAGCATGTTGCCAATCGCTAGGAAGTTGGAAGGGCTCGTCAACAACTGAGATGAGATCAGTAAAAGGGTTGTATAAGTAATCTAAATCAAATCTTTCCTTTTCACGGAGACTGGGCATTGGGGCCGAGCTGTGTTGCAGCGGCATTCGAGGCGCGCTTCGCCGCGTCGCGGCGGCCGCCGGACTCAAGTTCAGGCTTGCCTCTTGCGTCACCTCAGAATCCGCATCGGATAACGGGCCCCTGCCGGCTGGGGCGGAGGGAACTCCGCCACGTGCTATGGCACCACCGCACCATGTTTGCTTCCACCAAACATCCTCATCATCCGAAAGATAGTCGTCGGAATCACCTTCCTCAGAAGATTCGGCGGCAGCTACAGCTGATGCTTGGCCGCCCTGTGCCGCCTGGCGACGGAATCGCTCAACAGCCCACGGCGCGGCTCTTCTTGCCTTTGGATGTTTCGCAAGGTGGGCAGCGGTCTCCCCAGAGAGCGGACGAATCGCGGGGGGCTGGGCCACCGCGGGCTCGGGCGGAGTTGGTGAATCTCCCGCGCCCAAGCCTATATCACGCAGGAGGCCAAGACAAGGACCAGGATCGTCTATACCAAAGAATCCTCTCTTTTCGGCCTTGTATTGCTCGACGGCCTGCCAGCGTTGAGCTTGATTCACGTTGAACCAGCGTCCAGGATGAATTCCAGGATTGGTGGATTCAGGCAATTTCTTCAGCCGCTGAGCACCGCGCTAAAGATCTGGATCGGCGACCCACACGCGGGTCACGGGAACGTAGTCGGGATCATAATAAAGTACAACCCGTATGCTGCACGTCTTGCGACGGCCTGTCAAAGGGAGCTTTTGTGTCAGCTCCTCTTTCGTTAAACCGACGACAATACGCCTGTCCTCGAAGCATTCCATCGCATCAAGGTTCTGGGTCGTGCGAGCAAGGAGCTGCCCTTTCCCAGGAACCTTCTCACGCGGCTTGGCCGCTGATAAGTTAGACTGTCGATCCAGACGGTACTCAATGCGTGCGAGACCTAACTTATGATCTTTATCTTCGTCTGGACGAGAGTCTCGCTGTGGGTCCCGGCCGTCAATTACCACAGGCTCGTCATCCACGCATAAGCCCCCCCGGACCGTCATCATCATCGGAATCGGCCTCGGAGTCTGGTGGTGGAGCGCCCTCGCCTTCTCGAGGAGGCGGTGGCATAATTATGGCGGGATCGTCTGCGCAAGAAGGATTGACCGACTGCGCCCCTGCCCCCTGCCGCGAACCGTCTGGGACGGCCGCGGCCTCTCCAGCTGGGGGAATCGTAACGGAACGCACTTCGGTCACTGCCTGCTCGTACGCTTTCCTCAAAGGAAACTGAGAAGATTGATCTTCCGCAGTGCCATCCAAGATGTTGCTGTAGACCTGATCAGACTTCTCTATGGTGGGTCGTTTTACCCTCGGGCGTCCGCCCTGATTCCATGTTAAGTCCATCTAGTTGTCTCAGCGGCACAACGTAACTCTCTGGACCAACCATGCCCCCCGCTTTGTGCACATACCCTAGGTATATCCCAAGGATCATTGTTCCGCCAGTCTTGGCTGTCCGGAATCTTGACTCTGGCGGGGGCACATAGCGTACGAGAGACCCGAAGGGGAGAAGCGGCGCCTCAAACATGTGTCCAAAGCGACGTTCCCAACTAGACTTCCCCTCCTCAGGGGTCCTGGCATTGTAGCAAAGACAAAAATATCGGACGGCATACGTCCAATATGGTGGTGGGAGACCAGCCTGCATGAGCGGCGCTCGGGCCCCCATCTGTACCGCGCCGTTCGCACGTTCGGCAGCAGCGTTCTGTTTCTTATTTCCTGGGATGGTAGGATCATGGGCAATCTTGAGCTCGCAACATGCCCTTGCAAGCTCACGAACACCATCTGCATAGCAATGCTCTAACTTCTCTCCCGGGGCATTGAGGTTCACTAGGAAGCTACAAATGTGAACCGCAGACTTGTCGTGCACACCCTGAGCGGCGAGGAAATCCGTTACTCGGTCGCGAAAAGTTACGCACGCGGTCTCGTCGTGGAGCCCCCGCGAGAGTTCATCCATCGCGAACCAATGATCCATCGTCGTCAGGTGTCCAAACGACGTGGGGTTAGCGCATGGGCGGGAAACCTTCAGCCCTTTGTTGCGCGCTTTGCGCTGCTGTCGCCTGATAGCTTTGGCCCAAATTGCATACTGAACAATATGGGTTCTTTGGAGTATGAGTTAGAAGATGCGGCTGGGAGGCCGCGGCCTTTTTGAGCCGCTCGGCAAGGGAAACCGACGCCTCAACCTCTGCATCGTCTGGGTCTGGTTCTGACGGTGCGTCGATGTCGACTAGGTCGACACCGTCAGCGTCTCCAACTTCACCCTCCTCGGGCCCGGGGGCCGCGTCGAACGCAGTGGAGTCCAACCCTCGATCCATGTCATAGGGGAGGTATCCTGAGACCCCGTACCAGCAAAGGCTCTTATACGCGGCTGCGCAGGCCACGGCTTTGCCGGGCTGCTCGTCGGTCTGACCAACGGCTTGGCCGTGGCAGGGCAAAGTCGAGAGACATCTGGAGGCAGCGATGCCGGTCGGTGTCCGACTCCAACCGCTGTCGCTAGCCTTACGAAGAGAATAATAGAAATGAATGATGGTTTCCGCAGACTCTCATGAAGACGGAAAAACGGGCGCGAGCTCAGTCGGCCGTCCGTCAACGTAGCTGTGGTTGCCAATCAACTCATGTGTATGCAAGTCTATGGTCACGCGAGTCTGAACAGCATGGGGCGGAGGGCCTCCCGCTGATTCCACATTGTCCAGAAATGCCTTGGCGCCCGGCGTCGCGCAACACCACCGCTCGGGAGGTTCACCCTCCCCGGCGGCAGCCGCGCACATCCACTGGCCCAGCGCCTCTTTGCCTGAAAGGGTCAAGTATGGAATCTTGCCCTCAACGATCAAGCCCACTCTTTGACCGTTGGGCAACAATAGGTAGGGCATTCGGCCGGCTGGCCAGAAGAAACTAAAGCCGTGGTCCATGCACCGCTCTCCTACCGAGATCACGCACGGGGTATCCGGCATGACCAAAGCGTTAAAACTACCACCCTTAAATTTAGGGCATGCGATGCGAACTGGACCGAGGTCTTTTGACTCTCTCCCGGCAGTATTCAGAGTGATCGATAGCGGAAGCTTTGGAATCAGTCTCATTGCGCCTGCACTTGTAATATACTTTTCCGCTATGGAGTTATACCCACACCCTGTATCAATTATAAAGCTCAGCGCTCCAAGGTACGCAGCATCCTTGTCTGTGCATCCCGCAGCGGCTGTGCCGTGTGGGCCCTCTTCCCCCTCCTCAGCCCTCAACCAAAGGTGCTAGACGTCATCTTGTAGGTCTGACGCCCTGATCAAGGCCTCCGCCGCAGACGCTCTCGACTGAGTAGACATATGTCGGCAAATTTATCCTGGAAACCTCCACCTGCCTTTGTCACTTGAGGGCGACTCTTTGGGATCGTGGCGACGCGCCTTCCTGCAAGTGATGGCGGGCCCCGCAGTCGAGGAGTGCAATCGGACGCGGAATTTGCACCGACCCTTGTCTGACTTCGAATGCAACTTTTTCTAGGGGGGTCGCTCCGGCACATCTTGATAGCGCCCCGAGAAAGAGGGCGCAGGAAATGCGCAATAAGATTTACGAGATTCTCAACTTGCCCCCTGCGTTCGCGGCGAAACTTTCCACCGGAGGGATCCCTATCAACTCCCCCGCTAGCATTTATAGAGGCCTTTGAAAATTGGGGGCCGGCCTGCTTCTGCCCAGGAAGGCCCCGAGTTAACGGGGCGGGGCGCGCTATGGCATTCAAGCTGACTTGGTCAGTGGACACCTCCCCCCCCCCCCGCTTTCGGTTTGACCGACGCGGGCGTCGCCGCATCCGTCGAGCGAGGAAGGTAAGAAAGAGTACCCTTGACAAACTTACGCCAATCAGTCTTCCAGCAGTGGCGACTGGGCCGCCAGTGCGAAGCCAATGTCACGGATGGTTTGGTGTGGTCTTGGCAAACCAACACTCTTTGCCACGCGTGCATTTGCCTGTTTCCTTGAAAGAGCGACAGATCATGTCTTTGCCTTTGCCTCTGCCCTTGATATTATCTCCGTCTTTCCTGCGTTTCTCTGAACTGTTGCTGGAGGCCCTGGAGCCACCATCGCCCGCAGATGAGGAGACATTGGCAGCCGCGGCATTGGCTTGTTCAACTGTGCGCTCATATCCCAGAGACTGTCCCGCGTCAAGCTTCGCTTGTTCATACCTATCACGCTGAAGCTTCTCTGCATCGGTCAAGCCTCTGTGTTGTCTGGGGCAACCGACTAAGGTGGTCCACAGCAATTCTTGGGGCCCCGCGAATAAGCATAACACGGCAGCGTGCTCTCTTTTCCGCGCGAACGGTTGGATTGACTCCTGTTCCGTTGTTGCGCTCCTTTTCCACGGCCACCCGTCGGAGTCTGTGATCGGCTCTGCGCCTTTCGGCCTCGGCCGTCGGGTTTCTCAGATCTCCCTCCGGGATTCTTGTTTTGAGCCGGGGCAGCATTCGACTTGTTTCCCGCGGCCGGCTGCCGGTGCGGCAGCTTTGGGCTTCTTATGATTAAACGGGCATCCCTGACCTGCATTCGGGCAGGTCTGGCCCTTACGCGCAAACTTGCACGTCGTCTCGCCCTTGGCCAATCCGCTCTTCATAACATCCGTGGATTTCCCCAGACGGGCTGCCACTTCTGCCGGGGCGGCTTTGCCGTTGGCATTTCGACGATTGTCATTGCCATTGCCTCCACCTCCACCCAATCGCGCCTGTCGAGCACGTTGGTTCAGAGTACCCTCATGCATACGGATATTCCATTCTTCCTTGTCGCGCAACATCATTGCTCCAATCTGAGACATGAACCATTCGTGGGACCTTACGCCTTCTCCTAACATACCTCTGGACAAGTCGTAAAGTTGACAAACGAAATGTAGCTTCTTAGGCTTCCTGCATTGCTCGATGAAGTGTGCGTGGGTCGATGCTCGCATCTCATCAGATGGAAGTCGGACGCCGTAGAGCTGTTGGTAAACGTATATCCATTCATTATAGAAATCAAATAAGTCAGCATCTGGACGATTGGAGTCAATGACTACCTTGAAGATATCACGCGAAATCCGATGTTGACCTAACTCCGATCTGACGGAACACCAATAGCAAATGGCTCGTATCATCTCGCGCCACGTTAAGAGCCTCTCCTCATTCTGAGCGCCATACTCCATTCGACTGATCTGTTGAAGGAAGTGCATGTGATGATTGGACAGACTGCGATTCCTACGCATCTCGTTGAACTTCTCAATCAGGTTTGTGGCGATCATCATGTCAAGACGTTGGAAGCGCCCTGGATTTCTGAGCTGTTCGTTATCCATAGCAGGGCCCATAGCTTCCATGAGCCAACGCTGTGCTGATTGAATCTCAGTAATAGCGCGGACTGCATGCATCTGCCACTCCCGTATGTTTGTAACATCAGGAATGTCCATCAGATCGACCTTCTGATTGTTACCAACCTGTCTCCACTGGCCCAAAGGGGTGCTCTCATCGAGGCCTCCCGGGTGACGTGGCCCTCCTGAGCCCTGAGGTCCGCCACAACCACCTCCACCGCCTGGGGGCCCAGGTCCCCCCGGACTCCCCGGGGGCGGCTTCTCTGGCCGGTCGCGAATGGCGTCGTTAAGTGCCGACAAAATCTCAGTACTTGGCGCGGCGCTACTGTCATCCCCGCCCTTGTCCTGTCCTGCCCCGCCGGGCGGCGTAGCCGCTGGCACATGGACTTTGTTTCCGCCAGACGGCTTGGCCGCTGGCGGTTTTACAGGTCCGTCCTTGGTGAGCGGATGATAGTTAACGAAGATCATGTCATCGTTGGCACCTGTGAGATTCGCATTGATAGGTAAACCATTCTCGGAGGTACCAGGCTAAGCCGGACCTTCGATTGCAGGGCCGGGAACTGCATAATGGGGTCGCATGACAGGCCTCACGGGCGTTTCCTGGGAAAGCAGGGGCATATCGAATGGACTAACTTTGGGCAAATTATCATGTTCCTTCTCAACATATGGAAAGGACTCGGCGATGATAGCTTTGAGCTTCATTACCTCGTTCTCTGATGCAACTGCGCGTGCCAGAGCCTCATCCTTCTCCCGAGTGTTGGCAACTGACCTTTCGGAGCTTAGTCTCATCTGCTCCTCAGCTTGCTCCCCCATCCGATGGGCGTTAAGTCTATCGGCGCTACATTCGCCAAGAAGCTGTCGCCGTTGAGCCCGGAAGTCATGATCGGCACTGTGTCTTCGCCATTGCTCGTCCCACTTCTCCTGTTCTGCTGGCAAGCTCTTTCTTCGAGTACATGTAGAACATCGCCTGGCGCTCGCATTGAAGTGGTCTTTGCAGCTCGGCAGTCCACAAGTGGCGCATTCACCAACTTTCGGATTGAAGCAAATCGAGCAACTCTCTTCATCAGCCCATCTCGCGGGCTGCGGCTGCGGCGCGGCCCTCACTTTCAGCGACGGCGGCATCGCGCTTCCCATGGTCGTTGAGCCAGTCTGGGCCTGCGAAGGCGTTGCACTGGACGGCTGGGCCGCCGGCGATGGTCGTCTACTCGCCCCAGCCTGCTTGGCCGGTGGGCGCGCATTGTCGCTTAACTGCATGCGCTGAAGATGTTGGGGCCCAGTAAAGCGACCGGCGTGCTGACCCCCCCCCCTTCGCGACAGGAGGTGCGTCGCGCATTCGCTGCCCGTGCGCCGCCCGTGCGTCGGCCGCCGAAATGGCCAGCCGTCCTCTCGAACGTGCACGTCGCCCTCGCAAGGGGGCAATTTGGTGAGTGCGTCGCCAGCGCGGCGGACGCCCGCGGGGCGGATCGCACGCGCGTCGCCCTCTCCACGGCCGCTGAAAAGGCTGGTCGCCTTCTGGAAAAAGAAAAGCGCCCGCGCTGCGGCCCTCTAGGCGAGGCGACCTCGGCAGATCAGCAAATCCCCTAATATTACAAATGCAGCGACGCTGCTGAACGCAGCCCGGCGATAGGCCAGCAGGTCCCCGCAGCCGCCGCCACAACCGCCGCAACCGCCGCCAGCACAGAACTACCGCCGCCACGATCACCACAAACGGATGCGACCGCAACCACATCCACCGCGACGATAACGACCCACACCAATTACCGCCATCACCACCACCACGACCACCACGCTTCCCGCGACCGCCACAGCGACCGACACCAGCACGATCACCGACGTGACCACCACCAGCCCGCCCACCACCAGCGGCGCGACCGCCGCCGACGCGACCAAGGCGACGAACGCGACCACGACCATGATCACCAACGTGACCATTACAGAAGCACCCGCCCACTCCGTCCTCCCCCCCCTCCCCCCCATTCCCCTGCCGGGCCGCCCTTGCCGCCGCGCCCGCCTCGCGCCCCTGCCCCCCCCCTCCTTTTCTCCTCGTGATCTCCCTCTTCCACCGCCGGCGGCGGGGCCGTTAGCGGCAGGCGGGGGCGCCGCTCGCGGCGACGCGCCGCGGCCGTGGATGGGGGGCCGAAGGAGCGCAGAAAATGAAGAGGGGCACGGGGTGGCAAGGGGAAAAAACAAAGACGAGAGAACTGGGGGGGGGGACAGACAGAGGGAGGCCGGCAGAAAGGAGGAGGAGAAGGGGGGAGAGAGGGAGACGAGGCAGGAGAGAGGACGAAGGAGGAGGAATGACAAAAGAGGAGGGACGACGACGAAGAAAAAAATGAACTAACAGGGGCAAGCACCGCCCTTCCTGGCGCAATGGGGGACGCAGCCGCCGCCACTTGTGAACAGCGCAAGCACGGCGGGCCGACGGCCGTTGCGCATTGCTGCTCGGAGAAATGCTAGGAGCGGGCAAAGTCGCGACTGCGTCGCGCATGCGTCGCGCGTGCGTCGCGCGCGCGTCGCGCGTGCGTCGCGCGGGTCGATCGAGCGTCGCGCGCCGGCAGGGGTGCGTCGCGCGCGGGTCGGGGTGCGTCGCGCGCGCGTTGCGCGCGCGTCGCGCGTGCGTCGCGCGGGCGTCGCTCGGGTCGTTCGCGCGTCGCGCGCAGGTCGCGCGCGAATCGCTCGAAGGGCGCCGCGGGCCCCTGACGGCACGTGAACTGCGCGGCCCGCTGGCGAAACAATCAAGGGATGCGCGCGGCAATCGTAGAAATAGCGAGACACACACGTGAGAACTACGAACGCGAGGAGACCAATCGACGACATGGAGATGCAGCGCGCGCGGACTAATCCATTTCAAGCGCACGCCCCGTCAGATTTTGAACATCGGTCCGTCGCTGCAGCAATTTGGCGACGTCTCGCCCGCCGATGCATTGGGGGGGGAAAAAGAGGGCGGAAGTGAGGCGAGGGAAGGGCGGGCGGAAATTGGAACGGACGGGCGAGGAGCGGGCGCGCGGGGGCGGCGCAGCGGCGGCGGGAGCGATGGAAGGCGATCGAGGGGGGGCGGCGGGGGCGAGGAGGGCGAGAAGAAGTTCCAGGGGGGTGGAAGGACAACGGGGGGGTGAGTAGGGAGGCGGACAGGACGGCAGCCTGACACAAAAGAACTGAATGCAAATTTCGCAAACGGGACAAAACGCGCAGCGCGTTGGACGAGGGGAAAAGAATGGACGAGGGGGGGGGGGCAGGGGGATTGGCGCGAAACGACATGGGGGTGCGGGGCGCGATGCGACGGGGCGAAAAAGCGCCGCGTCGCGCGACTCGACGTCGCCCCCGCCGTGGCGCGACGCGCACAGCCCCCAATCAACGCGAGGCGTCTTCGTCCTCAGCAACGGTTGGCGCCCCCGACAATGAGCACCAGCAAATCCTCTTGCGCCGAATTGGGAACAGAACGCGTTGGTGGACCGTCGAACTAGGAGTGCGCCGCGACCGCCAAAATGGCTGCTGGTGCACCGGCGTCGGAAACCTATATCGCCAGAGAAATTCCGAAGTCGCGCCATATGTAGCCCACGCACCCTGGGAGACCAGGATTCGGGACAGAGACGCAAACCAGGGCCGGCGCACGGGCGACGCTCGGGCGACGCACTGAACGAAACTTAAAGGGGGGGGGGGGCGCTTCACTGGGCCTTAACAGCTGAAGAGATGCTCTGGCGTTTTCATGTAACTTAAGCTCTTCTCGATATTGATTATTCTGATCAACTATAGTCGCAGCTACAATCTGGGCATTGGCCACTTCCAGCCTGGCAGTTTGAAGTTGTTTTTGGAGCTCCTGTCTTTCTTGTTCCGCCCTGGCTGTAGCGGCCCTCTCTCCTTCTATTCTCGCCGCCGCAACAGCGGCGGATGCGGTCTTGGCATCAACGGACTGACTGGTCGCCGTCGCAGCGGCCTGTCGTTCGGAGGCTATCATCTCAGAATATCTGTTCTCGGCTTCTTCTTCCGCGCGCTGCTTGGCAGCCGCGGTTTGATGGGGCAGCATATGTCCCACCAGCTCCTGTTCCCGCTTTCTGGCAGCTTGGGCCAGGGCGAGTCTTTCAGCCTCGAACGTCCTCCGAACGTCCTCAATGACTGCATTCATCTCTTCTCGGCCCAGTCGGGCCTGCTCGGCCCTCTGGGCTTCACGGGCCAAGATTTATCGTGGAGTTTTGGCCTCGATAAATCTAGCCTGATCCTGCACAGCTTGGATGAGAAGGCATGAGCAATTATGCTCATCCATCGGAATGCAATCCTCACACAACCATTGATTGCCACACTTGCGACACACGTCTGAGCAACTGCTACATACTGGGCGCCTGCAGGCTCTATTCGGTATGCGGGCTTTCCCCGGGCATCTGCTTTCCGCCTGGGGCGGGCAGTTGGGGCCCCAGTTCCAGCATGTCTCACGCATGGATATTGTACTGTTGCTCCTCGATGTGGATCGGGCTCCAGATCTTGGCATCTTGGGCCTTCCCCTGCTCGAAGCAGACGATCTGGGACGTGTGTGCGTACTCTCTGGCGGTCTGGCCGCCTCTCGAAGCTCCTCATCCCTTTCGTCTTGTCTGACCAACTCATTCAGCGAAGCCGGGGGGGTGAGCATTTCATCATCCTCAACTACGGCGGGTGCCGATGGTTGCCTATGCCTGTGGCGACGGCAGTTCGATAAAACCCTTCCTGAAGCAGGGAATCGTTCAAGTCGTAATCTTCATTCCTGTGCTTCTTGAGTAGACGAGCGGGAGTTCGCCCCGTGATCTTCCGGTCATGCTTCGCTTGAGTCTGATACTCCATTTCCACCTCAACCGCCTGGGGCGGCAGATCACTTATCTCGGTATCTGAGTCTGGTACTGCAAATGCTTTCCCAAGGGCTTCCACGTGATCATAATCAATTGTCTCCTGCCCAGGGGACCACCTCCCGTCTTGGACGGGATGGTCTGCATCAATTATCGATGGCAAAGCTCGGCTCAATGATACTTGATAGTTGGCGTGGTCCATGTCTTCCTCCATGGAGTTCATGTCATCTCCATCGTCAAACTGTTCGTCACTATCTTGGCCGGTTTGTCCGTTCAAGACTATCGGGCCGGGATGAGTCCCTTGAGCGTTCCCCAATCCGTCTGGGTCGGTGGGGTACACGCCTCTGGGCCCCTCAGCCTCTCGCGACCCACTGGCTTGGCCAGCGGCCGGCACAATAGTCCGCATGGCAATCGGGCTGGAAGATATTGTTTCCGAGGATTCGGCAATTCAAAATGAAAATGCTCCTCGTTTGATCTTTGCTGTTGTGCCGTCCCGCCTCGTCGGGTCTGGGGTCTGTTCACGATCACCGATCGGAATTCAAGAGGGAGAATCATCTACCGACAAATCAATAACTTCTCCCCTACTCCTTCCGCGAAAAACCCGAGTGGTGATAGAAGAAGAAGGAAGGCGGCCCCTCCCCGGGCCGCTGTCCTGTAGTTCTTGCCCGTCACGCTGTACAACTTGCGATCCGACGGGCAATTCGGCTGTCTCATCATAGCTCATCCCTGTTGCGACTTGGCTTCGGCTGATAACCAGTCTTTCCTCTGAGAATCGGGGTAAGATGACAAAGGAATTCAGGTCTCGTATTGACTCTGCTCAGTAGTAGAGGATACGGGGTGAGACATCGATGAAAATATAAGTAACCGTTAAGCAACTGCACTCAAGTATGGGAAAGGAGGAGGTCGGCCGGCCGACGCCCGGACGCGAGCGCGCGGCAGCACGCTCCTTTTCTGACCTGAGAGCAAATAACTGCGGAATGGTACCGCAGAGTGAAAGTGTGGCAAGGCAGGCAGCAAGAGAGGCAAGTGCAGTATGAGGCGGAGAGGAGCATATTTACTGAGCAGCAGGTCTTCATGGGCGAGGCCGTCTACAGTCAGGCCCCTGGCAGGAACGCGAAATAAGGAGCGAAACCCCCTTTTCTTATAATCAAATAGTGAGATATATATATATATATATATATATATATATATATATATATATATATGTATATATATATATATATATATATTATACATATATATATATATATATATATATATATGGAACGGCCGAGCCCCTTTTTGGAAGCGTTCCCCTATCGTTGCCTCTCGTCTTCATGGGTGTACCCTGGCAGCAACCTTCGGAAGTTTTGCGGGAACGGTCTTTGCTCCTCCTCTGCATCGACATGATGCCGATCCGGCGGCCAGCCCCAGGGGGGGGCAGTGAGGAGGGGCAAGCCTGCCAAGGAGAGGCGGAGAGCCTCCGGCCTCTCGGAGAATCTCTGCGAGGCCTCCCCCGGGGACACGGACAGTTTCTGGAAAGCCGCGAGGGCTCCTGAGAGGCCCCGCCGCCTTCTGAGAGAGCCTTTCCCTTCTTTTCACTTCCCCCCCCCCTTCGCTCGCCGCCGATCCTCTGCGTCGACATGGTGCTGATGGCCCTCATCCGTAGGCAGCGGCTCCGAGCCACGCGCCCCCCGTCTGTGACGACGGCAGGCGGTTTCGGCGCCAACGCCACTGTGACAGGAGATGTGAGCCGTACTCTGGCAGGCAGCGGTCAGCGCAGCAGAGGCTCCAGTGCGGGTCGTAGAACAGATCGTCAAGAGCGTAGCCGCATGCGTGCACCTCGCACTGACAATATATTGTGCTTCTTCCGATCCTGCTGATCCGCCACAAGGCGGGTATTCTCCGTCTGAGCAGGGGCCGACGGAAGGGGACCCAGCAACTCCTGCGGCGCCTGCCCCAGACATTCTCGTGGTGTTCCCGCACAGGCCTCTCAAGCGGTTCCCTGCAGCCACGATGGCTAGCGGGTCTTCATGACAGCGCTCGGAGACAATCTGGCGACCTGTTCCGCAAAAGGTTCGCAAAAGGTTCGGCCTATGTACGTTCCTCCCCCACAGCCTGGGGATCTGGGCGACGGGGTGGGGTCGCCTAGGCAACTCCTGCTGCTTCTTGACTCGCATGTGCGTCTGGGCAGCAGAGTGATGCGTTGGGTTGAGCTTCCAGGACCTGGCGTCGTGAGGGCTGGCATGCAGAGATTCTTGGTCCACACAGCGCACCCTCCGATCCCTAGGCCGTGGGGCCACGGTTGCCAGAGTGCAGCCCGTCCAGTGCAAGAAGCTGCACCCAAAGCCGTCGAGACCCCCCGCCCTGTCTCTCTCGCGCGGCGTCGTTTCGGAAGCGAGACTTCACGGCGAGTCTCAGCCAGGAGAGGCCCAACAAAGGTGGCAGATAAATAGAAGAAGAAAAGACGACATAAACATAAATTGTTGGCGCTCCGCGCGGATTTCTTGGATCTGCGCTGGCCCCTCACCCTGGCGCGCGGAGCGCGCCACGGGGCGGCGCCGGAGGCGCCGCCGGGGGGGGCCCAGCGCGGATCCAAGAACTCCGCGCGGAGCGCCGAAACTTTATGTTTTTGCCATTTCCTCTTCGAGCAAGGGTCGCAGCCCTTCTTCGGGCCCGCCGGCGGCGGCCGCTGCCAGGTCGCGCTGGAGGAGCCGCCGGGGGGGGCCCAGCGCGGAGCCAAGAGATCCGCGCGGAGCGCCGAAAGTTCAATGTTTGTGCCACGTTTCCTCTTCGAATAAGGGTCGCAGCCCTTCTTCGGGCCCGCCGGCGCCCGCCGCTGCCAGTTCGCGCCAGGCCGATGCTGCGGAGGCTGCGCCCGCGCAGGAGTCCTGCCCGCCTCCCGGCTCCCCGCTGTTCTCGCGGCCGCCTGGGGAAGCTTTCGAGCCCGAGGCGAGGCCACTGCGACGTCGCGGGGGGGGCTTCTGTCGTGCGCGTGGTGGCCAACGAAGCGGTCGCTGGTTGTGCCGTCGACCCGCAGAAGGACGCGCGGTGAGGATGCAAGGGCCTCGGAAGGCCGTTTCGAAGCTTCTCGAGCGGGGCGCGGCCAACGCAAGTGGCCAAGGATGGGCCGAGGAGGGAAGGATGCAAGGGCATCCTTGGGGGAAGTTGCCCATCCCTATGTTGCGGGTTGGCTGTACACGCATCAACATCAGGTTCGTTCGCGGCCTCGATCGCCTGTGAGGCTTCGTGAGTCAGGCGGCAGGCGGCGGCGGGTCGCATCGGTGCCAGTCGAGAGGCCATCGCCCCCTAGGGTTAAGTAGGGCGTCCCCCTACAGGGGGATTTTCGACGAAAAATAAAAAAATACCCCAAAAATGCCCCAACATGGTCAAAAAATATTCAAAAAATAGTCCCCAGACTATTTTTGATTATTGCTTGACTATTTGGGGGGTATTTTGCTCTTTTCGTCGAAACTCCCCCTGTAGGGGGACAGGCCCGACTTAACCCTAGGGAGCCACCCAGGTCTCCGCCTCAACCAGAGAGCCCGACGCCTCCTCGACCCTTCGCTCCCAGGCAGGAGGATGCTGGCGACCCTGCGGATGCCGACTTCTCTGGTGTTCACCCTCCTGGGCGCACCACGTGCCATCTGCGCCAGTGGCCTTTTCTTCGTAGCAAAAACGGCGAATGACATTGTGCGGGGGTCGAGTCGTAACGGCTTGCCCAGCGACTGGTTGCCCGAGTGCTGTGTCCGACCAGCACACGTGGGAGGGCCAGTGGCGCGGAACATGGTCAACGCTGGCATAGGTTTTGGGTGCGGAGAATGTTGGGTCAAAGGCTCGGCACCGCCGTTGCAACCTAATTGGATCCGTTGGCTTGCAGCTCGAGCAAGCACGAGCTCATATGCCTTTCACGCGCAGCCGCAGTCCTGGAAAGCTTCAGTTGTATGCAGAGTCTTAGCTCGTGCCTGCTCACCTAGTTGCGAACATTTCGCGCCATGCCGGCCGCGATCTTTACTATAGTATGGTCGCATCTAGCGCACGAGCAGCCTCCTCCGAACTACTCTGGCGTTTGTTCTTTCGAACGGCTGCTGACTACATTGCATATGTTCTTTTCCGCATAAGTGCGTGCGTGCCGCGGAGGGCACGTGTGGCTTCATAATATCTCTCGGGGCGACCATCCTCAACATGCGGCGCCCCCCTGCAGTTAGGTGCTTTGCACTCGGGCGCTGGATTCGCTGGCGCGACAGCGGAGTTCAATATCGGAAATGACATCATCATCGGTCCATTCCATCACATTCAATCACACGACTTTCCACTCACATCACACATCATCAACACCCCCTCATTAGCATCATCACACATTCATGTGTACGGTGCCGGAACCGTAGCAGCAACGCCCCCCCATTGGCTCCAAATCCGGACGCAGTGATCCTCCCCACCGCTTGCGCACTTGTGGACCTGGTGAAGGTAGCAGGCAGCCCAGACCTGGGACACGGTCGTCTTCGTCGTCGTCGGTTCGTCGTCGTCATCGTCGTCGTGTTCGCCGTTGTCGTCGCAATCGTCGCCGAAGTAAGCGCGACCATCGTGGTCGTGGTCGTGGCTGTGGTCGTGGTCGTTGTCGTCGCAATTGTCGGTACCGTCGCCGCGATCGCCGCCGTGGTTTTGGTCGCGGTCGTGATCCTGGTCCTGGTTTTGGTCGGCAGATGGTGCCACCACATCCCCATATCCCTCTTCTTCCTCCTTCTCCACAATCCCTCAATATGAATCCGCCGACCCTGTCGGCGTGTGTGGCGTATCTGTCCAGTCCCATCGACGGGGGGCCTTCTTTCGTCCCCTGTTTCCCGTCCTCCTCTCCCGTCGGGGGAGAGAGAGAAAGAGAGAGAGGGGAGAGAGAGAGAGCACCCTTCCTCGTTCAGGGGAACGGGTTCGCAGGTTGAGGAATTCCAACCACGTCCCCACTACGTCAAAGGAAGCCCCTTCCCTTTGTCCCTTCCCCGGCGGGGGGGGGAGGGGTCCCCGGGGGGTGGGGGTGTCAAATTCGCATCGCCTCTGGGGGTCCTCCTCTCCCACGCCAGTCCTTTTCCTGCGCGCCGGTCCTCCTCGGGTCCTCCTCCCCAGGTGAGGAGGAATCCCAGGGGGGGAGGGGAGTCAGATACGCATCCGTCCCTGGGGCTCCTCCTCCCCCTCCCCTCACCTCTCCCACGCCGGTCCTCCTCCCCAGGGGGGGTCCTGTTCCTCCTCCTTTTCTCCGCCTCCTCCTCTTCCTCCTCCTCCTCCTCCTCCTCCTCCTCCTCCTCCTCCTCCTCCTCCTCCTCCCCCCCCCGGTCGTCGTCGATGTCTTTCTGGGTCGGCGGCACCGGCGGTCAGGCCTTCACAATACTACTATCCTCTCTCCGCTTAAGACGGCCGGGGAGTGGATCGACCGTTTCCGCGAACTGCTATTTACGAATTAGATAAATAAACACGTTGATATTCCATCTGGCTTTTCTGGTCGGAGCGTCGTCGGTGTCTAAAAACGGTGCTGCCGCTGCATGCCTCATTTTAGGACTGGCGCTTGATCCCATCGTTTTGTGGATCCGAATGTTTCCTTGTCATTGTCGTCCCGCTCCTTTCCCCTCCCCCGCCTTCCCCTGGTCATCCTGCCCACCCCACTTTTCCCACTCCAGCTCTTGCTGCTGCTGCTGTTCTTCCTCGTCCTCATCATTTCTCATCCTCTTCCCCTTCCTCCTGCTCATCCTCCTGCTTATCCCCCACCTCCTCCTCATCAAATGTACGAAATTTTTTTTTCTGATTGCGCATGACATGATGGGGTCTCGTTTGAAAAACCAAGTCCTCTGTGGCATGCGTCGAGGAATAAACATCAAATAAGCGCCAGGGGAAGGGATGGATGGTTGGGAGGGGTAGCGTGACAGATATGGCGCGAGCGCACCGAACTCGTCCTCCTCCCCCTCCCTCTCCCCCTCCCTCTCCCCCTCCTGCTCCTCCCCCTCCTCCTCCTCCTCCTCCTCCTCCTCCTCCTCCTCCTCCTCCTCCTCCTCCTCCTCCTCCCCCTCCTCCCCCATCCTCCTCCTGCTCCTCCTCCTCCTTTTCCTCCTCCTCCCCTGCCTCCTCCTACACCTCCTCTTCCTCTTTCTCCTCCTCCTCCTCCTCCTCCGGGCGGCCGCGTGTCTGCCGCGCGCCGAGAGCACTGTGATCGGGAGCCGGCGCCACCCCCCCCCCCAGGTGCGACCCGCCGCTCGGCGGCGAGCCGCTCCCGAAGAGGAAGGGGCGCGCCGGCCGGGGGCTCTAGACCCCACTACGCGGGAGCTCCGCGGACACCGCGAGGACCCCGTAGCCGGCCGCCTCGGGCCCCCGGGCGGCCTGCGCGCCGGCCCCCAGCGCCGCCCCCAGCGCCGCTCCCTGGCCAGTGCAGCGCGCCAGCCGCCCCCCGGCGCCCAGCGGCGGCCGCGCCTCCGCCGCCCGCGCCAGCTCCGCGCTGCTGCCGCTGCCAGCTGCCCCGCGCCGCCGCGCGCCGTGCTCTCAAGCCCCCGCCGGCCGCCCGCGCCTGGCCGCCGCCGGCCAGCGGGGGCCCGCCGCCCGCCCTGCCGCCTGCCCCAGCCCGCCTTGCAGCAGGCCTAGGCCGCAGCCCCAGAGCAGCCTCAGCGCAGCCCGGCCGCGCGCCGCAGCTGCTGCGCCAGCTCCCGCTGCAGCGCGCAGCTGAGCACCCGGTAGGCGCGCGCCAGCTCCTCCGGCTGCGCGTGTTCAGGGAGCTCGCGGGCGCGGCTCAAGAGCCAGCCCCGCGCCTCTGCGCCGAGGCGGCCGCCCGTCTCCAGGGCGAAAGCCGTCAGGCGCTCGCCCGGGTAGCGCGCGCGCTCGGCGCGCTCGGCCCGGCGCGCCGCCTCGCCCGGGCGTCGCGCCGCCGCGCGCGCGGCGGGCTCGTCGCCGGCCGCTGGATGGCGCACTGTCACGTCCAGCAACCTCCTGCCGTCGACATCGTCGTATTCGACGTCCAGGACGGCCCGTTCCTGGACCGCCAGCTGTCGCCGCGGCGCGCGGGCCCTGTCCCACGTGGGCACCCGCTGCTCGTGGAGCGGAGCGCAGTGGCCCCACCTGCCAGCGAGGCTGCCCACGGCGCGCGCCACTCCCTGGCGCCGCTCAACGACTCCGCCGCCGGGCTGGCAGATTGCGGCGTGGAAGCCAGCCTCGTCCAGCGGCGCCTGACATGGGGCTCCCCCGGCTGTCAGGTTCTGGCAAGTCGCCGCAGCTCGCGCGAGCTCGTCGGCGGCGCACTCGGGCCGCGGCAGCTGGGCCCGGCGCCGGGTCGCGGTCTCCCAGCGAGGGCACTCCAGAGTGCAGGCCAGCTCCGCGGGGCACTTCAAGTAAGCCCCAGCGCCTGGCCCCCCGGCAGAGAGCAGCGCCGCCTGGCTGCAGTGGTGCATTCGCTGCTTTGCAACAGCGTGGGTTCTCTTATGCACCATTGCAACCGAGGTCTTCTGCTTGGTCGGGTGGCCCAGCAAGGCCTCCAGGGGCGCCGCGGGCTCAGGGTCAGCGCCCTGGCGCGCTAGCTCAGCCCGCTTCGCCTCCAGCGCGGCCGCGGCCTGTGGCAGGGCCGCCAGCATGTCTCCGAGGGTGGGAACGCCAGAGATGCCCAGGTCGCGCTGGACCTCCGCGGCCGCCTGCGCCCAGGCCGCCCAGAAAGCCGCGGCGCGTCTCGCGCAGCCCACTGCGCGACGGCCCCACCCAGCTTTGCCGGCAGCCCCAGCAGCTCGCTCGCCTCCGGGCCCAGCGGCCGTCGCAGCAGGCTCTCCGAGCAGCCTCTCAGCGCGGCGTCGTAGCGGAAGGTCTCCTCCGCCGAGGCCAGGGCCAGTTGCAGGTGGTGCTGGCTGGCGTTGCCGGCGTAGGCGTTGAGCAGCGCGCCCGCGGCCTGCTTCTTGAGCCCTCCTTTCAGCAGTCGCTCGACGCTGGCCCAGAGCTTCCCGAGCCGCTCCGTGGCCCCGTCCAGCCCGCAGCCCTGTCCGCCAAGCGGGAGCGCCGCGCCGTCGGCGTCTCCGGGCGCCCTGAGCTGCGCGCCGAGGACTGGGAGCACAGCCGCATACTTGGGGGCGAGCTCGGCTTGGACAGCCCCCGCGGGAGACCAGACCAGCGTCTCGTCGTCGTTCAGCTCCAGCCCCAAGGGCGCGAGCAGCTCGCGCAGGCCCGCCAGCGCCAGGACTCCGAAGTCCGCCCGCGCCGCCGGGTAGCTGTCGTCCAGGTAGGAATACAGGCGGGCGCCCGGGTCCAGTTGCTGCAGCCGGCGGAGAAGGTGCTCGCGCCGCTGCCCAACGGCGAAGCCCGCAAGGGACAGGGGGTCACCCTGGTCGAGCCCGCGCTGGCTCTGGACCGTTTCGAAGCGCCCGTCGGCCGTGCGCCAGCAATGCTCCGCCGGGCCCGAGTGCCAAACCCTCAAGGCCGCCGCCACCTCAGGGGCAGCTTCGTCCATGGCCGCGAGAGCCGGCCCTCGCCGCATCCGTTGGAAAGCTGCCTTTACATTCACCTTGATGTAGCGTCCGGCCGGGCTTCCGCCAGGGCCTGCCTGCAGGCTCTTTACCAATGCGTTGGAGCCGCCTTTGCTCCCCGCGCCGCAATGGTGTTTCCCGGCTGCGTCGGCCAGCTGAGCCCACCGTGCTCTCGCCAGCGCGCGCAGCCCCAAGCGGCGGAGAGCGGCGCCCACTTGCAGAGGCCTCACGTCCCCAGCGCCCTTCGCGAGCGCCACGAGCTCCCCCGCGCGCAGGGCCTCGAGCACCTCCCGCGGCAGCTCCCCGAAGGCGACCCTCGTGGCAGCCCGGGCGAGCAGGCGCGAAGTCTCGCCGTCGACGGCGCTCGCCCCCAAGTGATCGAGCCGCGCCCCCAGCAGGCCCAGCGCCGCCAGGCGGGGAGGGCGCCGCAGTAGCTTGCGCACCTCCTCCGCCTCCTCCCTGAGCTCGGCGCTGGGCGTCGCACGGGGCACAACTGGCGGTGGCACCCAGTTGGCGCCGCCAAGTGGCTCCTCCGGGAAGCTCGCCCGCAGTTTCCGCAGCGTCTCGGCGGCGCGCGGCGCCAGCTCGGCCTGCGCTGCTGCTGCCAGCGCGCGGGCTTCCTCCCCAGCCGCAGCTAGAAAGTGCACCCGGTGCGCTCTCTGCTCGTCGGTCGTCTTCCGCGCCGGCGCTCGCGGGGGTGGGCCGCTCGTAGCCGACGCCCGCAACGGGGCCGACTGCCCGCCCCACCACAGAGCCAACCGTTCCTCCAGCAGCTCCGCGCACGTGGGGCCCGCCCCCGGGGCCGAGCGAATTACACCAACTCGAACAACAACAGCATTTTCCACTCTGCTGCGGCCTCTCCGTGCCGGCTCGCCTCTTCCAGGACTTCCAGCGCCTTGCGTCTCGCATGCGTCACTGCCCCGCGAAACCTGTCTGGCACTTGCACGAACGTGGGGACCCAGGAGCGCAAGGCAGACCGCCAGGCGCTGCCACCAAGCCCGATCAGGGAGGGCCGTGTCGTCCCATGCAGGGTGCATCACTGGAACTTGTTCCTGCTCCTGCTCGGGCCCCTCGGCCTCGCGGCCGCCGTCGGCGTTGCTCCGGCTGGCGGCCGCCGAAGCCAACGCCGTTCGCGCCTCCTGGACGTGGACATCCTGGGCACGAGGAGCCAGAGCGCGAATGTCGTCGTCGGGAGCCGCTTCACGGAGACGCAGCCCAAGCACAGCCAGCTGTAACGATGACGGCTGCCCCAAGTGCACATGCGCGCCTCCGCAGTCTCAAAGGGCATTGCGCACCCCTTGCACGCAGCTGGTCGCTTGGAAGCGGGCTGAAGGTCCAGTGCCCACTCCCCGCGGCGGCGGCGCCGTCCTCCTCTATCACCCTCCTCTCCATCTTCCCCCTCCTCCATCAGGTAGCGTAACCGAAGTAGACGGAGCCCACGATGAGCACCACCTCACGTCCGCGCAGTTCCTGTAACCGAAGTAGGTGGAGTCCAGGACGAATGCAACTCTCAAGCAAATGGCCTACCAGATGAAAAGAACACAGTATACAGAGATGCAATACAAATCCCAATCAAAAGCGTCAGCCTTATATCCCGCTCAGGGCGGTCCGGTCCAGCACAGATCGGAACAGCAGCGGCCTCGGATGCACAGAGCGGCAGCGATCGCGAGGCCAATATGAATACGAAAAAGGGGCGTACGGACCGGCCGGCCAGCCGCTCGCCGGCCGCTCGCTCGAGCCTCGTCCTCCTCATCCTCCTCCTCCTCCTCCTCCTCCTCCTCCTCCTCCTCCTCCCCCGCCTCCTCCTCCTCCTCCTCCTCCTCCTTCTCCTCCTCCTCCTCCTCCTCCTCCTCCTCCTCCTCCTCCGACGACGACGACGACGACGACGACGGCGGCGACGGCGGCGGGTGGCGACGGCGAATGCATCGGCGAATGCATCGGCGACGGCGACGGCGACGGCGACAGTGATGGCGACAGCGACGGCGACGACTACCGCGACGGCGACGGCGGCGGCGGCGACTCCCCCCGAGGGGGGCCGGCTGGCTGTGCCCCTCGCACACGGCGGCCACGGCCCAGGACCGCGAGCTGCCCCACACCGTGAGCAGCGCCGTCACCTCGGCGGGCGGCGCACGCGCCGCGGCCGCCGCCGCCATCGGACCAGCATGCAGCAGGAGAGAGGCCACTCGAAGCGGCCGTGTGCCGCAACTCGGCGGCGGGAGGCGGGGTCGCCGCGAGGCCCCAGTGGCGGTCTGGCCGGCTCGTCGCCGCCCGTCGCCGCGTTGTGTGGCATCCGTTTGCATTGTCCTGCATTGCTTTGACGTGCTGTGCATTGTTTGGGATTGTGTCGCATTCGTTTACAACGTGTTGCGTTGTTTTGCACTGTTGCTTCGCATGGTTCCGCACTGTTTGATTCGAAAGGTTTTGCGTTGCTTCGCGTTGCTCTGCATTGCTCTGCATTCCTTTGCATTGCTTTGCATTGCGTTGTCTTGATTTGCAATGTGTGTTGTTTTGCATCGCGATGCAGATGTTTGCATTGTGTTGCGTAGCTTTGCGTTGTCTTGTCTTGCTTGACACACACATGGACTGTACTACATGGGTTACACCACCTAGACTGCACTACGTCGATTGCACAACCCATATTGCACAGCATAGATGGCAAGAAATCACGGTTTGGTGTCCACGCTGGCGAATATCGACTGCAAACAAAATATCCACAGACCCTGGAGGCGTACGAGGTAAAGGGGCGGGACTCCCCACCACGCCCCCGCCGCGTCTGACCCCAACCACCTCGACATCCTGGGCGTGGTGTTTTAAGGGCCTCCCCACCTTGCAAAAACTCGCTCCAGCACCCCCCACCGCGTCTGACAACCCCAGCCACCTCGACCTACTGGGCGTGGTGCTTGAGGGCCGACACCACCCTGCGAAAACTCGCGCCGGCACCCCCACCGCGTCTGACACCCCCAGCCACCTCGACCTCCTGGGCGTGGTTTTCTAGGGCCCCCCCCACCCTGCGAAAACTCGCGCCCGCACCTCCCACCGCGTCTGAGATCCCCAGCCACCTCGACCTCCTGGGCGTGGTGTTTTAAGGCCCTGCGCAACATTTTGGGCCCCCCACCTTGCAAAAACTCGCGCTGGCATCGCCCACCTCGTCTGACAGCCCCAGCCACCTCGACCTCCTGGGCGTGGTGGTTCAGGGCCAACATCACCCTGCGCAAATTCGCGCCGGCACCCCCCACCGCGTCTGACAACCCCAGCCACCTCGCCCTCTGGCGTGGTGCTTGAGGGGCCGACACCACCCTGCGAAAACTCGCGCCGGCACCCCCACCGCGTCTGACACCCCCAGCCACCTCGACCTCCTGGGCGTGGTTTTCTAGGGCCCCCCCACCCTGCGAAAACTCGCGCCGGCCCCCCCACCGCGTCTGAGATCCCAAGCCACCTCGACCTCCTGGGCGTGGTGTTTTAAGGCCCTGCGCAACATTTTGGGCCCCCCACCTTGCAAAAACTCGCGCTGGCATCGCCCACCTCGTCTGACAGCCCCAGCCACCTCGACCTCTTGGGCGTGGTGGTTCAGGGCCAACACCACCCTGCGAAAACTCGCGCCAGCCCCCCCCACCGCGTTTGACACCCCCAGCCACCGCGACCTCCTGGGCGTGTGTTTGAAGGCCCCCCACACTGCAAAAATTGCGCCGGCACCCCCCCCGCCGCGTCTGACATCCCCAGCCACCTCGACCTCCTGGGCGTGGTTTTAGGGGCCCCCCACCCTGCAAAAACTCGCGCTGGCACCCCCCACCGCGTCTGACAACCAACCACCTCGCCCTTTCGGCCGCGGTGTTTCGGGGTACCCCCACCCTGCGTAAACTCGCGCCGGCACCCCCCACCGCGTCTGACAACCCCAGCCACCTCGCCCTCCCCTGCGTAAACTCGCGCCGGCACCCCCCACCGCGTCTGACACCCCCAGCCACCTCGACCTCCCCTGCGTAAACTCGCGCCGGCACCCGCCACCGCGTCTGACAGCCCCAGCCACCTCGACCTCCTGGGCGTGGTGTTTTACGGCCCCCCCCCCCACCCTGCAAAATACTCGCGCAGCTCCCCCGCCGCGTCTGACCCTGCCAAAAACTCGCGCCGGCACCCCCGACCGCGTCTGACACCCCCAGCCACCTCGACCTCCTGGGCGCGGTGATTTTAGGCCCCCCCCCACCCTGCAAAAACTCGCGCCGGCCCCCCCCACCGCGTCTGACACCCCCAGCCACCTCGACCTCCAAGGTGTGGTGTTTGAGGGCCCCCCCACCCTGCATAAACTCGCGCAGGCACCCCCCCACCGCGCCTGACACCCCCAAGCCGACCTCCTGGGCGAAGTATTTCAGGGCCCTGCGCAAACTCGCGCCAGCACCCCCCGCCGCGTCTGACACCCCAGCCACCTCGACCTCCTGGGCGCATTGTTTTAGGGCCTCCCCACCCTGCAAAAAACTCGCGCCAGCACCCCCCACCGCGTCTGACTTGGGCGTGGTGTTTTAGGGCCCCCCCACCCTGCAAAAACTCGCGCTGGCACCCCCCCACCGCGTCTGACAACCCCAGCCACCTCGACCTCCTGGGCGTGGTGTTTTAGGGCCCCCCAACCCTGCGAAAACTCGCGCCGGCACCCCCGACCGCGTCTGACACACCCAGCCACTTCGACCTCCTGGGCGTGGTGTTTGAGGGCCAACACCACCCTGCGTAAACTCGCGCCGGCTCCCCCCCCGCGTCTGACACCCCCAAGCCACCCCCCGACCTCCTGGGCGTGGTGTTTTAAACGGCCCCCCCCCACCCTGCGCCAACTCGCGCCGCACCATCCCACCGCCTCTGGCACCCCCAGGCCACCCTCGACCTCCTGGGCGCGGTTTTGAGGGCCCCCCCACCCTGCGGAAACTCGCGCTGGCACCCCCCACCGCGTCTGACACCCCCAGCCACCTCGACCTCCTGGGCGTAGTGTTTCAAGGCCTCCCCACCCTGCGTAAACTCGCGCCGGCTCCCCCACCGCGTCTGACACCCCCAAGCCACCTCGACCTCCTGGGCGTGGCCCTGCGCAAACTCGCGCCGGCACCCCCCACCGCGTCTGCCACCCCCAGCCACTTCGACCTCCTGAGCGTAGTGTTGCAGGGCCTCCACACCCTACGTAAACTCGCGCCGGCACCCCCCACCGCCTTCTGACACCCCCAGCCACCTCGACCTCCTGGGCGTGGTGTTTGAGGGCCAACACCACCCTGCGTAAACTCGCGCCAGCACCCCCCACCGCGTCTGACACCCCCAAGCCACCTCGACCTCCTGTCGTGGTGTTTGAAGGCCCCCCCACCCTGCGAAACTCGCGCGGTCCAGGCACCCGCGTCAGGCACCTCCCCAGCCACCTCGACCTCCTGGGCGTGGTGTTTCAGGCCAACACCATCTTGCGAAAACTCGCGCCGGCACCCCCCACCGCGTCTGACCCCCCAAGCCACCTCGACCTCCTGGGCTTGTGTTTCAGGGCCAACACCACCCTGCGAAAACTAGCGTCTGACACCCCCAAGCCACCTCTACCCCCTGGGCGTTGTGTTTGAGGGCCCCCTCACCCTGCAAAAACACGCGCCGGCACCCCCCACCGCGTCTGACACCCCCAGCCACCTCGATCTCCTGGTGCCTTGTTGTTTCAGGGCCAACACCACCCTACGCAAACTCGCGCCGGCACCCCCCACCGCGTCTGACACCCCCAAGCCACCTCGACCTCCTGGGCGTGGTGTTTGAGGGCCCCCCCACCCTGCAGCCCAAGAGAAGGAACACGAACCAAACATCGTAGCGTTCCGCCCAAGAGGCCACTAGGAGGCCCGAAGAGGCACCCAAGAGGCCCCAAAAGGCTTCAAGAAGCCCCCAATGAACCCAACAGCGACCCCACGAGGCTCCAAAACTGCCCCCAAGAGGCCTCACACTGCATTCAAGAGGCCCCCTAAGGGTTCCCAAGAAATCCCAACGAACATCGAATATGCTTCGTACCCACAACCCAGACACAATGGCGGGATGGGCCGAGGGCCAGTCGATAGAGAGGAGTCCAAGGTGCAACAGAGAATCAAGAGTCTCACCTGAACACTTCCTGCCGTGTTCGGAAAAGCACCAGCACCCCGACAACAAACGAATCAAACATTCGTCGCTCAATTGGGGTCGGCGGCAGAGGCGGCAGCCTTTAGATTCAATCCGGCCGCTCCCGCCCTGCGGTGTGGGCCGTGCGAGACCTCTTTGACACAGTGTCTGGCACAGTCTTTGGCCCCCTTCTCCAGTGCCTGGTCAAAAACCTCCTGAAAGTCCCTCCGAGGGGGCCCCACTCTGCCGCCGGCCCCCCCCCCCCTCAAGGTCTCAAACGGCCCGGGGACGACCCAAGGGCGCCCCAAGCCGGTCCAAGAGAGTCCCGAGCAGTCCAAGAGAGCCTCCAGACGATTCCAGATCGCTCCAAGACGCCCAAGATGGCCTCCGGACGGCCCAAGACGCCTTCAAGACGGCCCAAGAGGGCTCCAAGAGCACCCCCAAGACAGCCCCGAGAAGCAAAAATCATTGATTTTCCAATTGTTTTTGAAGGATTTTCACGTTCACGCCATTTCGGCTTACCCACGCTTCGCGACGGCCCAAGAGGCCCCCAAGATCGCCCCAGGACGGCCCAACAGGCCCCCAAGACGGCCCCAAGACGGCCCAAGAGGGCCCCCAGACCGCCCAAGAGGCCCCCGGGACGGCCCAAGAGGGGCCCCAGGATGGCCCCAAGAGGAGGCCCAGAAGGGGAACCCGAATGAACATTTCGAGCTTTCGGCTCAAGAGGCCCCCAGGAGGCCCTAAGAGGCCCCCTGGAGGCCCCCAACAAACCCCAAGAGAGCTCCAAGAGGCCCCAAGAGGGCCCCAAGAGGTCTCCAAGAAGCCCCTGGGACGCCCCCAAGAGGCCCCTGGAGCGTCACGACGGTCGATGCTGCGCACCACTTCGACAAACTCCCAGGGAGCGGCCGGTGATGCGCCGCCGGCGTCCTCGATGTAATATCTCTGCTCCAGCGGGGACGAGGGCAACAACTGCATGTCCAACTGTGGCTTTGGATTTGAGTGCATGAGAGTGGGGCAGGAGGGAAGGGAGAGGAAACGAGGGGTGAAGGGCAAGCTCAGCGCGCACGCGCCACACCAAAAAGAACCCAACCCGCTCCGCCCATCCCTCTCCGTTGCGTTGAATGCCTCTTGATTCCCTCGAGTCGGTCGTCGGATCGGCCCCTGGAGGGCGGAGGCGGGGGGAGGACGGGAAAACGATAATGAGCATTGCGGCGCCCTTCCATGGGCATTCCAGAACCTGGAACCCACGGACCCTGAAAATTCGCCGGCCCAACGGGCCAGAGGCGTGCTAAAATCTCTGGTAAAAGGTACCTATACGACCACCCTTCGAGTGATAAGAAGGTTGTGGGGGGGAGGGGGGGGAACCAACATCTGACTCAATCGATCTCACTATCGCTCTCACTCAACGGGACACCACGGGACACCACGGGCCACCACGGGCCACTTGTCGATCTCACGATCGATCTCACTATCGATCTCACTCAACGGGACACCACGGGACACCACGGGCCACCACGGGCCACCACGGGACACCGTGGGACACCTCTCGATCCCACTATCGGTCTCACCACCGATCTCATTATCGATCTCACTCAACGGGACACCATATAGGACAGCACGGGACACCTCGGGACATCACATCGATCTCACTATCGATCGCACTATCGATCTCACTGTCGATCTCACTCAACGGGACACCACGGGACACCACGGGACACCTGTCGATCTCACTATCGACCTCACTTTTTGGGACGCCACGGGACACCTCGGGGCACCACATCGATCTCAGTATCGATCTCAATATCGATCTCAATATCGACCTCACTCAACGGGACACCACGGGACACCACGGGACACCACGGGACACCACGGGACACCGCGGGACACCACGGGACACCGCGGGACACCGCGGGCCACCGCCGGACGGACGAACGGACGGACGGGGGAGAATCATTTGTCTTGACTTCACCCTAGCAGCGGCGGGTTACTCCCCTCGCGCGCCCACGCAGCTTCGCCTCGCCCGCACGCACGACGCGAACGAAACGAAACGATTTCCTGGTGGGGGGTCTCCGTTCCACTGCGATCTCACCCCCCCAACCTCCGATACGGATGTATCTAATTCGCGCACCCGTGGCGGCCCCTGGGGACCCCCGGACGAAAAATATCCCGGCAAGGTCCCAGCAGGGCCAGGTCAGAGCTGCCAGAACTCCTGGGCGCGGCCGCCGCCTCGGGGCCCCCCGGGCGCCCCAATGAGGCGCCAAAAGGGTGGCACGCCCCAGGGCTTCAGGCCAAAAGCGTTCCAAGATGGCCCAAGTTGGTCCCATGACGGCCCAAGGAACGCCCAAGACGCTCCAGGAGGGTTCCAAGAGGACTCCGAGAAGCCCCGAAAATGCAAACATCATTGACTCTGCTCCGGTTTTCGGACGATTTTGGCGGCACCGCCTTTTCGAACTGCCGACCGCCCTGGACGGCCCAAGAGGCCCAAAGATCGTGCCAAGACGGCCCGAAAAGCCTCCAAGGGGCCGCCAAATGGGTCAAGATGGCCTTAAGACGGCCCAAGAGGCCTCCATGACGGCCCCAGAATGGTCCCCAATGAGGAGCCCGAATAAATATTTCGAGCTTTCTGCCCCAAGAGGCGCCCAGGAAGCCTCCAGAGGCTCGAAAGAGCCACCCAAGTGGCCACAAAAGCCCCCCAAGAAGCCTCAAAAGAGGCTCCCTAGATTCCCAACGGGCCGCCAGGAAACCCAAAGAGGCCCCCGAGAAGCCCCCAAGAGACTCCCAAAAGCCTCAAAACTGTTCCCCGCAGGCTCCCTCCGAAAAGACCCCAAGAAACATCCATGAGGACTTTAACTCACAACCCAGGGACGTCTCGAAACTCTGCCGGAGCCCTCTTGAGCCAACTTGGCGCCATCTGGGGTTGTTTATCGGTTCTCTTCGACTGGGTGCGGGCCAAGTCTCAAAAAATCTCACCGAAAACCGCCGTGCCTGCCCTACCGTCCCCCCTGGGCACGAGCACGCCACCGCGCAGCCACAGTGATTCGAAGAGGGGGCCCGCGGAAGCAGCGAAACGATTCAGTAGGACCCCGTGCCAGATGCTCCACGACGGCTGGGTGGCGGGGGGTCGACCGCAGCCGAGCACTGATGCCACCCTGGCTGTGCAAGCAGAAGAAGTCAACGCAACCCGCGCGCGCGCAAAGCCACGGCCGGCGGCCGTCCAACAACGCACGACGGGCCCCGCCCGACCCGAGGCGGGCGCGGGGCGCCGCCCGCCCAGCGGGAAGGCCCGATCTCGGCCGCCGGGGTCCGAGGGGCCAGATCCACGGCAGATCGGCGGCGGGCGAGGGCGGGAAGTGAGAGGGAGGAGGCCTCCTCAGAAAGCGGCGGGGGCTTTTCAGAATCCCTCCAGCCCTCCGTAGACGAGCGCGTTCCACCGCTCGCAAAGTAGCCACTCGCAGATGGCCTGGATCCGCCGCGGGGGATCCACGATAAACTAGATCGAAGCAGACACGTGCCTTTTTCTCGGGCGTTTGCGAGTGGGCACTTTGCGAGCAAACTCGCTCGGTGACTCTGAGAAGTTTTTTGCGTTGCCGGGGAAGGCCTGGATCGCCCCAGCAAAGCACCCCAATGGCAAGTAAGGCGCGGAGATTTCTCGATGTCCCACATACGCAAACGACGAAGGTGTGTTGATGATGGGTATGACGATGCTGATGATGGCCACGACGAGACTCCGCGATCCCCTCTACCCCAGGAGGAAGATTTCCCGTTCGGCCCCCTCCCGTTCCTTGAGGGGCCGAACGACTCCACGGTCACACCGGCATCTGCCCAGACCCCCCTGGGGAGTCATGATGCTCTTTTGAGCACACTAGAAACCTATCAGTCTTCGCTGTTAGGTAACAAGATTCGAACCCACAGGAAGGGGCAATCTATAGGCACATCTGTAAACACACCGGATTCGAGCCCCAGGAGAGGGGCAAACTATAGGCACATACGTAAAACGCGTGGGGCTCGAACTCAGGAAAAGAGCACTCTATAGGGACATACGTGAAACATATGGGTCTCCAGCCCCAGGAAAGGGGCAGTGTTTAAGAACAGACATGACACACATCGAGATTCGAGCCACAATAAAAGGGCAATCGGTGGGAACTTACGAGGTAAAACACACAGTTGACCACAGATGAGGGGCAAAATATAGGAACAGGGGTAAAACACATCGAATTCGAGCCCAAGTAAAGGCTCATCTATAGGAACATACGTAAGGCACGCAGGATTCGCGCCCCAGGAGAAGCGCCGCAAACTATAGGCACATGCGTAAAAACAGATAGGATTCGAGCCATAGGAGAGGGGAACAAATAGAGCTCGAGCCCCAGGAAGCATGCATTTCAGCTGAAACCGAATCAACACATCAGATTGAGGAGTTTTGCCGGATCTTCATCGAGCCAGAACACCACAGGGAGCCCGAGTCCCATTCTTTGATCCGCGAGGGCTGGCTCACGATGGTGTTCTGGCTCGATTTGGCCCAGAAGTGAGACTCACTATGATAGTGTTCAGTCGGGCGTGTCCCCTTACAGGGGGATTTTCGACGAACAAAAAAAAAACCCAAAAATACCCAAAGAAAGTCAAAAAATACCCAAAAAATAGTCCCCAGACTATTTTTGGACTATTTTTTGATTTTTTTTTGAATATGTTTCATTTTTCGTCGAAAATCCCCCTGTAGGGGGACAGGCCAGACTTAATGATAGTGAGTCTCACTTCTGGGCCACATCGAGCCAGAACGCCATCGTGAGCCTCATCCCCCGCGGCGCCCCCGGCACCCCGCCGGGCCTGGGCGACGCCTCCCCCCGGCCTCCCCCGTGGAGACTCTGGTGAGAGGAATCTTTGATCTCGATTCCTCCCCCTCCTCCTCCTCCTCCTCTTCCTCTTCCTCTTCCTCCTCCTCCTCCTCCTCCTCCTGCTCCTCCTCCTCCTCCTCCTCCTCCTCCTCCTCCTCCTCCTCCCTCCTCCTCCTCCTCTCCTCCTCCCTCCCTCCTCCTCCTCCTCCTCCTCCTCCTCCTCCTCCTCCTCCTCCTCCTCCTCCTCCTCAAACCCTCTAGCGAAACGCCTCCAGGGAAAACCTTCTAACTTCCGAGCCCTCCGAGGAGGCCCGCCCCCTCTCTCCTTCCCCGAGGGCTGGCCGCCGAACAGAGGAATGGCAGAGTGGCGATGAATAGAAACAGTTGAAGGTCCGAGCGGAGCTCCCAAAATGTATAACCTCATCCAGCAATTAAGCACCCCCCCACTTCCAGTGAAACGATCACGCAGCCAGCACCCGAAAGCGTGATCCTGGCACCCTGAGGAAGAGTGGAGGAGGAGGCGGAGGATGAGGAGAAGGAAGAAGAAGAAGAGGAAGATGAGGAGGAGGAGAAAGAGGAGGAGGAAGAGGAGTTATTCATGCCGTGGTTTGATGTTCTTCTTCGATAGCCGGATCTCCAGTCGATCGGGCGGATCTGCGCGCGGAGGCGCCCCGCAGGGGCTCCGACACTGCCGCTGACGACAAGGTCCGTCCCGGGCACGACGCACAGGCAGAGCACTTCCTCCTCGACCACCTGGGCCGAGCTGCGGCCCAAGAGGCCCAGCCAGGGCGGCGGTGCCACGGGCGTGGGGCCGAGGCCTCCCGCTGGAGACCGACCTGGGGCCCAGACGCTTGTGTAACGAAGCAAGACTTCCGAAGCCAGTCCTCCTCCTCCTCCTCCTCCTTCTCCTCCATTTCATCTTCTTCTTCTTCTTCCTCTTCCTCCTCCAATTCCTCTTCTTCTTCTTCCTCCTCCTCCTCCTCCTCACACCCTTCCTTGTCCTCCTCCTCCCCTTCCTCCTCCTCCTCCTCCTCCTCCTCCTCCTCCTCCTCATTCCTCCTCCTCACACCCTTCCTTGTCCTCCTCCTCCTCCTCCTCCTTCTCCTCCTCCTCCTCCTCAGTAGTGCTCATAACGCGTAAGTGTGGATGCGAAGATGCACCACTTGGGTAGCATCTCTTAGACCACGGCCCTGGCCACGCGCGAATCCAACATGCTGGAGCTCGGCTTTTCTCTCCTCCCGCGAACTCCAAACCTGCACCCGGCCTACCACCGACAATAACACCGCCCTGCTGTAGCCTGGCGCCTCGGCCAGATCGCACGGGTGCGATCGCGAAGGCTTCAAAGGGCTGCGCGTGCCAGCCATGTACTGCTGCACTCGTCAGGCACGCAGGGCACGACAAGCACGCAGGGTGTTGGAAAATACCGGCTTCAGAAAGAAGCTTGGAAACTTTGGAACCACACATGTCTGCACCGTCTTCGATTCCTGTCCCCCCAAATCGGCTCCACATTCGCAAACATCATGGGGCGGACCTCGGACAGCATGCCTGCCGACTTCGACGATTCGTCTGGGAAGATGGAATGTAAAGGGTCTCAGAGGGGGACTCTCAGGTCAATTCGCAGAGATTTTCGACACGATGCGAAAACACAACATTGATAGATTTCGCATGCAAAAACACAGCTACGTGGAACATGCTAGTATGATCACACATCTGGTCGTCTGGTATGTCTGTCTGGGGAACTTGATGCAGGCAAACGTTCAGATGCTGGGGTTGGCTTCGTAGTTCCTCCATAGACCGAGATAACCTCAATTTCGATCCATGCCTCTTCCACGAAACTCGCCTCCCTGATGATCAACAATGTTGGTGGGATGCTAGCCCTCATCACCGCGTGTGCCCTGCACAATTGACAGTATGAACATGTCTAATCCGACCTGGACATTAGATCCAGCGGACAACACCACACACCACACAACACCACATTCGGGCGGATTCCAATGTTAAGCTGCTTCGAAAAAACAAAGAACACAACACAGGACAGCATGTGTACAGTGGGAAACTACGAAGCCCACCGCAACGCAAGCCTCCAAGCGCCAACTTCTGATGACATACTGTTACGACTACGACATGGCGATCGCGAGCAAATGTTTCGATGTGAGTGGCTTCAATGGAGTCAGTCTGAGAAACCCGGCGCAGCTCCTCAATCAGCTCGCGGGCAAGCAGGAACACCTGCGCGCGAGCTTCGAGGAGCAAACAGCTACATACATGTATACGTTCCCTACGTAGGCTCTGCCTAGAAGGGTTCATACCCTCTGGGCTTAAAGGGCCGAGCAGTGGAAACCGCCCCGGGCGGTTCCCCCGGCATCTGCCCCGCGGTTCCCCCAGTTACATCCCCTGGGCTCACCCAGCTAAGCTAAGCTAAGCTAAGCTTAGCTTAGCTTATCTCATCTTAGCTTAGCCTAGCTTAGCCTAGCCTAGCCTAGCTTATCTCATCTTAGCTTAGCTTGGCTTAGCTCGGCTTACCTTAGCTTAGCTTAGCCTCGCCTAGCTTAGCTTAGCACAGCTCACCTTAGCTTAGCTTAGCTTAGCTTAGCGCAGCATTAGCATTAGCACAGCATAGCATAGCATAGCCAAGCATAGCATAGCTCAGCATAGCATATCATATCATAGCGCAGCACAGCATAGCATCGCATTGTTTAGCAGAGCACAGCGCAGCATAGCATAGCATAGCCTAGCACAGCACAACATTGCATATCATAGCAAACGCAAAAACAAGAACAAAGCAAACGCAACAGCAAAATCAAAGGCAAATGCAACAGCAAAGGCAAGAGCAACAGCAAAGGCAATGCAAAGCAAAAGCTAAACCAATGCGAAAGTGTAGATGTAGATGAAGATGTAGGTGTAGATGTGAATGTAGGTGTAGATGTATATGTATATGCAGGTGTATATGTAGGTGTAGATGTAGATGTAGATGTGAGTCTCGCTGTTTATGTTGATGTAAATGTAGATGTAGATTCAAGTGTCGATGAAAGTGTAGCTGTCGGTGTAGATGTAGATGTTGCTTTCTTAAATGCTCCAACTCCTGGGTAGGGTCGCACTGGGATAATTTATAAAAATGTCGAAATGCACATATATGTGTATATGTATATATATATAACTATATATATATATACATGTACCATCTATGTGTACATATAGGAGGTTGGGGGGAAAAATCGCAGTGTAACGGAGTCCCCCCACCGGGAAATCGAGTTTCGAGTTCGTGCTCGTGCCGTGCGTGCGGGCGAGGCGAAGCTGCGTGGGCGGGCGAGAGAAATTCACCAGGGGTCCGCCAACACAAATGTTTCCCCCTTCGGCCTTGTCAAGCGGGGGCTCGCATTGTCCCGTCGGTGGCTCGCCGTTGTCCCGTTGGTGTCCCGTCGGTGTCCCGTCGGTGTCCTGTCGTGAGATCGATAGTGAGATCGATCGCACACTCGGTCTCACATTCGGTCTCACGATCGATATCACTATCGATCTCACCATCGACCCCACATTCGGTCTCATAGTCGATCTCACTATCGACCGCACTATCGATATCACTATCGATCTCATTATCGATATCACAGTCGATCTTACCATCGACCCCACAATCGATCTCACTACCGATCTCACTATCGATCTCACTATCGATTTCACATTCGGTCTCACTATGGAACGGACGATCGATATCACAATCAATCTCACAATCGATCTCACGATCGGTCTCACTATCGATCTTTCAACCGATCTCATAATCGGTCTCACTATCGATCTCACAATCGATCTAACTATCGATCTCACAATCGATCTCACAATCGATATCACAAAACTATCGATCCCACTATCGATCTCACATTCGATCTCACAATCGATCTCACTTTCGGTGTCACTATCAATTTCACGATCTACCTCACTATCGATCTCACAATCGATCGCACTATCGATCCAACATTCGGACTCACATTCGGTCTCACAATCGATCTCACTATCGATCTCACCATCGATCTCACTATCGATCTCACTTCCATTTGGTATCATAGGCCGGGGGGGGGCCGTTCTTGGACCACTGACTCGTCAGAGGACAAATAAATGCCGTCATGTATTGGCCATGCCGGCCGCGGTCGGCCGCAAAAAAAAGATGCCACGCGCGGGAATGGGGCAGGGAGGGAGGGGCAAGAGGGGGAAGAGGAGGAGGGAGGGGCAGGAGGGGGAAGAGAAGGAGGAGGAGCAGGAGGAGGAGGAGGAGGAAGAGGAGAAGGAGGACGGGGAGGAGGCGGCATTTATTTGTCCTCGGCCCCTGTTGGGCGAATTTCGCCACCACCATCCTCGTCGCCATCTCGTCTCGCTCGCAGTCACGCGCATCGTATTTCGGCGGGATTTACTTGGCCCACATCGTCTCGCGCATCTCGGATGCCGATGTGGGGCGGCATTTACTTCGCTTCGGTCTCTTTCTTTCCTCTCCCCCTCTCTCTTTTTCTCTTTCTCTCTCTCTCTTTCTCTCTCCTTCGCTGTATCCGTCTCGCTCGCAGCTGTTAGGCTCGCAGAGGCTCAAGGGAACGTCTGCGCGACCGGCCATGTCGCTAGCAGGAGCGCCGGACCTCGGGAGCGAAGCCCTCCAGGCGCCAGGCTCTGCCAGCGCCCAAGTGCCAGGCTCTGCCAGCGCGCCACTCAGCCCGGGAGGCCTCCGCCGTCGGTCTCCTTCAGAGTACCGAGGTTCCAGGAAAGAGAAACAAAGGTACGAGCACAGCACGACCTCCACAGCTGGTTTCGTGGAGCTGAGCCCCATGCACGTCATGAAACCAGCAGAACTCCACAACGCACTCGCTGCAGACCCAGCCGTCAGCAGAGTCGTGCACAACAGCGCCAAGACGTCGCAGGGAGACCCCGGGAACCACTACATGGAGCAGAACCTGCTCGTGTACGTCGTAGGGTTTCCGGGCAAACCTCTGGAGTTCGAGCTGACGCGCCACCAGCGCATGAAGCCTTCGCCTGAGAGGTTGAACACCGTCACGGCGTGCTTCAAACCTCCGCCGAAAGGCATGAAGGCCGTGGCGTGGCAAATCCTCATGCGAGTCGTGCAGGGCAAGGAACTCATGCCGGACTGGGCGCGCCGCTACGCACGCGCGGCGACAGAACGGGCAAGCCAGCAGTTGGCCGAAGAGGCCGAAATGGGAGGCGGCAGCGCCAGCGGGCCAAGCTCTGCCAGCCCTGCAGGCGCGGCTCCGGAAGGGCCTCCGCTGAAGAAGAGCGAACCGCTGGCGGAGGACGCGTCGCCAACCAGCGGCCCAGCCTTCCCGGCAGACTCGCCCGAGGCGCCAGCGGGCGCGGCGGGGGCGACGGGCGCGGCCACCAGCGGGCCAGGCTCTGTCAGCCCTGCAGGCCCGGCTCCGGAAGAGCCTCCGCTGAAGAAGAGCAAGCCGCTGGCAGAGGAGGAGTCGCCAACCGGCGGTCCAGCCTTGCCGGCAAACCCGCCCGACCGAGGCGCCAGCGGGCGTGGCGGGGGCGACGGGCGCGACCGCCAGCGGGCCAGGCTCTGCCAGCCCTGCAGCCTCGGCTCCGGAGGGGCCTCCGCTGAAGAGAAGCAAGTCCACGGCGGGCGCTGCTTCGCCAACCAGCGGCCCAGCCTCGTCGACAGAAGTGCCCGAGGCGTCAGCGCTCGCGCCGCCGGAGTCGCCGGAGCCGGATTGGTCCGAAGACGCGGGCCACGAACCATCTGCCTACGCACAAGAGGAGCTCGAACAGCCTGCGGGGGAGGACGAGGACACGCTGCGCCGGCGGCGGGTTGCCTACGCCGCGACCTTCCTCGGGTTTAACGACCTGGGCAAGCTCTCGCCCGCCTTCGCCGAGGCGGTGCAACAGCGGGGCATGGCGGAGGATCCCCGGACGGAGATGGCCAGGGCGACGCAGGCCAACGTGGTGGAGCAGGTGCGCTGGCGGCCCACGGACCTGGTGGACCCCGCGTCTCGGGGCGGCATCGCCCACGTGCGAGCAATGCTGCAGGGCGCCAACAAAGAAGCGGTGCTGAAAGGGGAGGACGTACCGGATACATGAGACCTGGTCCGAGATCGCGTCGATAGGCCATGCTACCTGCGCCGGCACGCGCCAGGCACTGCCAGCGCGGGGCCGTCGAAGGTAGTGCTCGAACAGCGTCCTGCGCCGGTGTCGCCGAGTGACTTTCTCCAGCAGGCGTCCAAGAGGTCTCTGGGGGTGGTGGCGTTCCACGCCGCGCCCAAGCGTGGCGAGCAAGACATGAGGCAGGCGCTGCGCGAGGACTACAGCAAGCTCTTCGAACATTTCCCTGACACCACGCCTCCGAAATTCCCACCGGGTCAGCTCGACACCGCAGATGGTTGTGCTCACGCGCTCGTGCAGCTTGCGACGGCCTTGCACAAAGGGGAGGTCGCGGAGTTGGATCCGGAACGCGCGCGGTGGCGGCTGGTGGCAAAGGCACCAGGCTCTGCCAGTGCGCCATAAGTCAGTCCGCAGTTTTTCTGCGCTCCAGGCGGCTCACCTGTTCGGCGCCCGCCGGATCAGTGCTACGAGTTCGGGCGGCCCCCCCTGAAGGCAGCTGGGTGGTCCCGCGCTGTGGACGTTAGAAGCCAGATCGAGCTACTCCAGCGCGCTCCCAAAAACGAGCACGAGAAGAAGCATTCGGACTACAAGCCGGACTGGCCGCAGCAGCGCTACCGTGGCCTCCTTACAGGGCTGTCGTTCGAGATCAAATCCCGGTCAAGTCGCCGGCCGATTGCGCTCTCATGGGGTCCGTGTCCGTAAGGATATCATCGGGGATCTGGGGATCGAGATCTGATCGGAGTCTGGTCGGAAGCCGGTCGGGAGTCTGATCGGGGAGGGGGGGGAGGTGCAAGAGGTTTGATCGGAAGCCGGTCGGAGGTCTGATCGAGATTTTTTTTCTTGGTTGGCCTCTGAAAGATCTCGGGGGCCCCAGTGAGTGCTCAAGGCCTCGGGCGCCGAAGACGAATGAACGACCACGCTCCCGTGGCAACCGTCCCAACAGACGGAAGCCGACGGCGGAAAGCAAAGCACAGCGTGCGAGAAGTTGGGCCAACCGCACTGCGCCTCGCAAGAGATGCCAGTCCTAGCACTCGAAACCTGGACCCCATTCGAACAGGAAGCGAGCGCGACGAGGAGGAGGGAGAGGAGGAGGAGAAGAATGAAGGCCGATACGAAAATTGCCCAGATTCGCATCGTGAAGCTTCGTGCAGTGAGCACGCAGATTGCCGAAGCGGCCGCAACCCAGACGGGGGAGAGCGACCAACTGAGTGACACCAGAAGGAGGAGGGAAGACGCAGCAAGGAGCGGAGCCCGGCAGCGGACAAAACAACAAACAAACAAATATACTGCAAAGGCGGCTCCAACCGGCGGTCGCTGGAGGCTCGCTGAGTAACAGCGGCCGACCCGGCGGGAGTGCCCGGATCTTGCACGCGCACCTCAAAGAACATACCGTACAAGGGTCCCAGGGGGGCGGGGGAGAAGGAAGGGAGGGGAGGAGGAAAGGAAAGGGAAAACAGGAATAACAGCAGCCTGTGCACACCGGATGGACAAGGAAGGAAAAACAACATATTGCGCTCACTGCCTCGCTTGTCCCCGCCGAACCGCTCCCCGTCCTGCTTCCATGACGATTCAAGCGAAACGAACACCACGTTTCTGCACAAACGGAGCCAACACGATCGATGCTAGAGTCCATGCTATGTCCGTAGTGTCCATGCTGATGTACGTGCCGGCGTCGGTGCTGGCGTCGGCGCTGGCGTCGATGCGGGTGCCATCGTAGGCGCTCATGCTGGCGCCCCTCATCCACTCAACGACCATCCCATCGTACTGCTCGCCGACGTGCTGTGCATGATGGTGTTGTTGGTACCCGTCGTGCCCGTCCCTCTCGTGGTGCTGCTTTCGGTTGTACTGCTCGCCGACGTGCTGGGCGTAGTGGTGCTGCTGGTCTTGGTCTTGCTTGTCACACTCGTAGGGCTGCTCTCGGTCGTACTGCTCGCCGACATGCTGGGCGTAATGGTGCTGCTCGTACTCGTCGTGCTCGTCACACTCGTGGTGCTGCTTCCGGTTGTACTGCTCGCCGACGTGTCGGGCGTAGTGGTGTTGCTGGTGCCGGTCGTGCTCGTCCCACTCGTGGTGCTGCTTTCGGTCGAGCTGCTCACCGACGTGCTGGGTGTAGTGGTGCTGCTCGTACTCGTCGTGCTCGTCACACTCGTGGTGCTACTTTCGGTTGTACTGCTCGCCGACGTGTCGGGCGTAGTGGTGCTGCTGGTGCCCGTCGTGCTCGTCCCACTCGTGGGGCTGCTTTCGGTCGTACTGCTCGCCGACGTGCTGGGCGTAGTGGTGTCGCTGGTACCGGTCGTACTTGTCATACTCTTAGTGCTGCTTTCGGTCGTACTCTCCGACGTGCTGGGCGTAGTGGTGCTGCTGGTACAAGTCGCGCTTGCCACCTTCGTGGGGTTGCTCTCGGTCGTACTGCTCGCCGCTGTGCTGGGCGTAGTGCCGCTGTTGGCACCGGTCGCGCTCGCCCCACCCGTGGTGCTGCTCTCGGTCGTACCTTTCGCCGACCTGCTGGGCGTAGTGGTGCTGCTGGTATCGGTCGCGCTCGTCACGTCCGTGGTGCTGCTCTCTGTCGTACTGCTCGCCGACGTGTCGGGCTTGGTGGTACTGCTGGTAGCGGTCGCGCTCGTCACGTTGGTGCTGCTCTCGGTTGTACTGCTCGCCGACGTGCTGGGCGTAGTGGTGTTGCTGGTGCCGGTCGTGCTCATCATACTCGTGGTGCTGCTCTCGGTCGCTCTGTTCGCCGACGTGCTGGGCGTGATGGTGCTGCTGGTACCCGCCGCGCTCGCCTCACGTGCGGTGCTGATTTCAGTCGAACTGCTCGCCGATGTGCTGGGCGTCGTGGTGCTGCCGGCACCAGTCGCGCTCGTCACGTCTGCGGTGATGCTCTCGGTCGTACTGCTCGCCGACATGCTAGGCGTAGTGGTTCTGCTGGTATCGGTCGCGCTCGTCACACCCGTGGTGCTGCTTTTGGTCGTACTGCTCGCCGACGTGCTGGGCGTAGTGGTGCTGCTTGTAGAGGCCGCGCTCGTCACACTGGCGGTGCTGCTCTTGGGCGTATTGCTCGCCGACGTGCTGGGCGTAGAGCCGCTGGTGCCAGTCGTACTCGTCATACACGCGGTGCTGCTCTCAGGACTCTCCGATGTGCTGGGCGTAATGGTGCTGCTGGTGCCAGTCGCGCTCGCCACACTTGTGGTGCTGTTCACCGTTGTACTGCTCGCCGTCGTGCTAGGCGTAGTGGTGCCGCTGGTATCCGTCGTATTCGTCATACTCATGGTGCTGCCCTCGGTCGTATTACTCTCAGTTATGCTGGGCGTAGTTGTGCCGCTGATAGTCGTCGTACTCGTCGTACTCGTGGTGCTGCTCTCGGTCGTACTGCTCGCCGACAAGCTGGACGTAGCGGTGCCGCTGGTTCCTGTCGTACTCGTCATGCTCGGGGTGCTGCCTTCGGTCGTACTCCTCGCCGACGTGCTGGGCGTAGTGGTGCCGCTAGTACCCGTCGTACTCGTCATACTCGTTTTGCTGCTCTCGGTCGTACTACTCTCCGACGTGCTGGGCGTAGTGGTGCTGCCAGTAGCAGTCGTGCTCGTCAGAGCCGTGGTGCTGTTTTGGGTCGTACTGCTCGCCGACGTGCTGGACGTAGTGGTGTCGCTGGTGCCGGTCGTACTCGTCGTACTCGTGGTGCTGCTCTCGGTCGTACTACTCTCCGCCGTGCTGGGCGTATTGGTGCCGCTGGTACCGGTCGTATTCGTCGTGCTCGTGGTGCTGCTCTCGGTCGTACTACTCTCCGAGGTGCTGGGCGTAGTGGTGATGTAAGCAACGATCGTACTCATCATACTCGTTTTGCTGCTTTCCGTTGTACTGCTCGCCAGCGTGCTGAGCGTAGTGGAGCCGCTAGTACAGGTCGTACTCGTCATACTAGTGGTGCTGCCTTCGGTCGTGCTGCTCGCCGCCGTGCTGGGCGTAGCGGTGCCTCTGGTACCGGTCGTACTCGCAATACTCGTGGTGCAGCCCTCGGTCGTACCACTCCCCAACGTGCTGGGCGTAGTGGTGCTGCTGGTAGCGGTCATAATCGTCTTACTCGTGGTGCTGCTCTCGGTAGTACCGCTCGCCGACGTGCTTGGCGTTGTGGTGCTGCTGAAACCAGTAGAATTCGCCCTACCCGTGGTGCTGCTCTCGGTCGCACTGCTCGCCGACGTGCTTGGCGTTGTGGTGCCGCTGGTGCCGGTCGCAGTTGTGATGCTCGTGGTGCTGCTCTCTGTCGTGCTGCTCGCCGACGTGCAGGGCGCGGGGGTGCCGCTAGTACCGGTCGTTCTCGAGATACTCGTGATGCTGCTCTCGGTTGTACTGTTCGCAGACGTGTTGGGCGTAATGGTGCCGTTGGTACCGGTCGCACTCGCAATACTCGCAGTGCTGCTCTCGATCGTACTGCTCTCAGACGCGCTGGCCGTAGTGATGCCGCTGGTGCCGGTCATCCTCGTAGTACTCGTGGTGCTGCTCTCGGTCGTACTGCTCGCCGACATGCTGGGCGAAGTGGTGCCGCTGGTACCGGTCGCACCCGTCCTACTCGTAGAGCTGCTCTCGGTCGTACTGCTCGCCGACATGCTGGGCGTAGTGGTGCCGCTGGTGCAGGTCGCACTCGTCATGCTCGTGGTGCTGCTCTCGGTCGTACTGCTCGCCGACGCGCTAGCTGGGCTGCTGGCCCCGGTCGTCCTCGTCGCACTCGTGGTGCTGCTCTCGGTTGTACTGTTCGCCGACGTGCTTGGCATAATAACGCTGCTAGTGCCGATCGTGCTCGTCACACTCGTGATGCTGCTCTCTGTTGTACTGCTCGTCGACGTGCTGGGTGCAGTTGTGGTGCTGGTATCGGACGTGCCCGTCGCACTCGTGGTGCTGCTCTCAGTCGTGTTGATCGCCGACGTGTTGGGCGCAGTGGTGATGCTGGTATCGGTCGTGCTCGTCCCACTCGCGGTGCCACTCACAGACGTACTGCTCGCCGGCGTGCTGCTGCTGGCACCCGTCGTGCTCGTCCCACTCGTAGTGCGGTTCTCGAATGTATTGCTAACCGACGTACTTGGGGTAATGGTGCTGCTGGTGCCGATCGTGCCCGTCACGCTCGTGATGCTGCTCTCGGTTGTACTGCTTGCCGACGTGCTGAGCGCAGTGGTGATACTGGTATCGGCCATGCCCATCAGACTCGTGGTATTGTTCCCGATCGTACTGCTTGCCGACGCGTTGGGAACCGTGGAGTTGCTGGTACCGGTCGTGTTCGTCCCATTCTTGGTGCAGCTCTCTGTCGTACTGCTCGCCGACGTACTGGGCGTAGTGGTGCTGCTGGCACCGGTTGCGCTCGTCACACTGGTGGTGCTGCTCTCGGTTGTACTCCTCATCGACGTGCTCGGCGCAGTGATGCTGCTGGTGCCGATCGTGCTCGTCACGCTCGTGATGAGGCTCTCGGTCGTACTGCTCGCCGACGTGCTGGGCGCAGTGATAATGCTGCTCGCCACCGTGCTGTGTGCAATGGTGCTGCTGGTACTGGAGGAGCTCGTTAAGCACATGGTGCTGTCACCACCCGCACTGCTCGCCGGCGTCCTCTGCGGAGTGGTGCTACTGGTACCTGTCGTGTTCGGAACACTCGTGGTTGTGCTCTCACCCGTGCTGGGAGGCGACGTGCTGGGCGCAGTTGTGCTGCAGGTGCCAGTCGCCCTCGTGACACACGTGGTGCTGCACTCCCTCCTGCATCTCGTCGAAGCGCTGGGCGTGGTGGTGTTGCTGGTACCGGTCGTGCTCGGAGCAGTGGTGGTACTGTCCTCACTCGTACTGCTCACCGACGTGCTGGGCGTAGTGATGCTGCTGATACAGAACATGCTCGTAACACACGCGGTGCTGCTCTCGCTCTCGCTGGTCGCCCCCGTGCTGTGTGTAGTGGTGCTGTTGGTACTGGTCGGCCTTGTGACGCTCATGGTGCTGCTCTCACTCCTGTTGCTCGCCGACGTGCTGGGCGCAGTGGTGTTGCTCTCACTCGTACTGCTCACCGACGCGCTTGGCTTGGTTGTGCTGCTGGTCCTGTTCGTGCTCGTCACACTCCTGGTGATGCTCTCGGTCGTACTGCTCGCCGACGTTCTGGACGTGGTGGTGCTGCTGGTGCCAGTCGTGCTCGTCACACTCCTGGTGCTGTTCTCGGTTGTACTGCTGACCTATGTGCTGGGCGAAATGGTGCTACAGGTACTGGGCGTGATCGGCACACTCGAGGTGATGCTTTCGGTCGTCCCGCTCGCCGACGTGCTGGGCGTAGTGGTGCTGCTAATACCGGTCGTGCTCGTCGCGCCCATGGTGCTGCTCTCGGTAATAATGCTCACCGGCGTGCTGGACGCGGTGGTGCAACTGGTACCGTTCATGCTCGTTACGCACGCGGTGCTGCTCTCGGTCGTGCTGCTCGCCGACGAGCCGGACGTAGTGGTGCTGTTGTGCTGGTCGTGCTCGTCACACTCGCGGTGCTGCACTCGGTCTGACTGCTCGCCCACGTGCTGGGCGTAGTGGCGCTGCCGGTACCAGTCGTGCTAGTCACACTTCTGGTGCTGCTTTCGGTCGTACTGCTCGCCGACGCTCTGGGCGCAGTGGTGCTGCTGGTCCCGGTAATGCTCGTCACCGTCGTGGTGCTGCTTTCGGTCGTACTGCTCGCCGCCGTGGTGGACGGAGTGATGCTGCTGGTACCTGTTGTGTTCGTCAAGCTCGTGGTGTTGCTCCCGTCTGTACTGCTCTCAACCGTGCCCGGCGTAGTGGTGCTGCTGGTACCGGTCGTGCTCGTCACGCACCCGGTGCCGCTCTCGGTCGTACTGTTCGCCGACGTGCTGGACGTAGTGGTGCTCCTGTTGCCGGTCGTGCTCGCCACACTCGTGGTGCTGTTTTCGGTTGTACTGCTGGCCGAAGTGCTGGGCAAAGTGGTGCTTCTGGCACAGGTCATGCTCGTCGCACTCGTGGTGCTGCTCTCGGTCGCACTGCTCGCCGACCTGCTGGGCGCAGTGGTGCTGCTGGTACCGGTCTTACTCGTCGCACTCGTGGTGCTGGGCTCGGTCGGACCGCTCGCCGCCGTGCCGGGTGCAGTGGTGCTGCTGAAATCGGTCGTGATCGACACTCTCGCGGTGCTGTTCTCGGTCGTACTGCTCGCCGACGTGCTGAGCGTACCCGTACTGCTGGTACTAGTCGTGCTCGTCACCCTCGTGGTGCTGATCTCGGTCGTACCGCCCGCCGACGTACTGGGCGTAGTGGTGCCGCTGGTATCGGTCGTGGTCGTACCACTCGCGGCGCTGCTCTCAGTAGTATTGCTCGCCGACGTGCTGGGCGTAGTGGTGCTGCTGGTGCCGGTCATCTCTGATCGAGATCTGATCGAGATCTGATCGGGGTCTGACTGGGAGCCGGTAAGGCTGCGTCGTTCCGTGCAAAGACGCGATCGACTACGAGTGGGTTCGGACGGGCGCCGTCATCACGCTCGGCGAGCTGTTCTTGCGGCTCGGCCGGAAGTTCAGTTGCAAGAAGATATATGCCTTCTTCCGGACGCTCCGGCTGGTGGCGCTCAAGAGGGACAAGGCGGCGACGAGGGCAGCGCCAGGCTCTGCCAGCGCGGGCTCTGGGTCCACAGTCGCGGGGATTAGCGGAGGCCCCCTGCAGGCCACGCGCATCCAGTCTGAGTTTCGGAAGCAAGACGCCCTGGTCGCGGAGTACATCGACTTGAAGGGCCTGACAACAGAATACGTGAAAGAGAAGGGGCCTGCCTGTATGCTGAAAGAGGCAGTCAATCTAAAGGCTACGCCTCTGCCGCACGCCCCCTTTCCGATGCCATGCAAAACATGGTGCCAATGATGATGTTGACGGTGATGCTGTGCTGATGGTGGCGCTGGTGCTGGTGATGGTTGTGGTGATGGTGATGATGACGATGACGATGAGGCTGTGGCTGGTGATGGTGGCGAATGTGATGATGATTGTGATGATGATAGTGATGCTGGTGCTGGTGATGATGCTGATGTTGATGGTGGTGGTGGTGATGGTGGCGGTGGTGGTCATTGTGAGGACGCGGGTAGCGACGATTATGGTGGCGACGATGACGACAATGACGAGCCACGAGCAATGCTGCCATGTGTTTATTACATACAACCGGGCTGCGGTCAAACTTGCGGACGTGACCTCCCTGGCAACCTGCGAGCGGGTGCTTCGCAGCCTCGTGGCCCCACAAGGGGGCCGGCGGACTTCGTGTATCTGGTCGTTCTCGCCGACCTGAGTCCGCCGTGGCTCTGCCAGCAGTTCCCCCAAGCCCTGCCAGGGGACAGTCTGCTATCCCAGTTCACGAGGCCGTCGTTCCTGTGCTGGCTCGAGCTCGACACGGACAAGGTCTTCGGGTCGTCCGCGTCCGGTTTGCTGCTCAGCGCGTGCAGAAAGAGTTCGCGGGGGTCATAGCACGCCCTCTGTACAGGTGCACCGAGATGGTCGGCGGGCACATGTGCTCCAACGTGGCCTCCATGTCTCGCTTCATGGACAGCCCGCGCGGCCGGCCACCTTGCTGGTGCAGGAAGTGCGCGGAGAAGCTCCAGCGCGCCGGCGACGCGCCAGGCTCTGCCAGCGCCTCTCTCCACGCGTTGTGGGCGTACCCCATGGTCAAGGACCCGCAGGGTCAGCCCACGCCGCTTCATGTCGCCGGGCCAGTCCGGCTTCTTTTGCACGCGACGCCAGCGACATGGCGTTGGCCCACGATCCATCGGTTCGTCGCCCGTGCGCATGCGAACCCGGCTCCGATCGCCGGTGGTATCACCTGGAGCGGCCGACGCGAGGAGTTGCACGCCTACAGCGAGACAGAGAGTGCCGCGCCGTGGTTCCGCTCTCAGCCGTTCAAGGCCCAGCCTGTGATTTTGTCGTAGGTGGCGCTAGGCTCTGCCAGCGCCAGGCTCTGCCAGCGATAGGGGCACGCCCAAGACGAGAGGTACGGGTCTGCCAGCGCCAGGCTCTGCCAGCGCAGGGCTCGCGCCCGAGGTCGGAACGCAAGCGCTCCGCTCCGCGTCCCACGCCGCGCGCTTGGATGTACGAGGCGCGCTTTGCGTCCAAGAAAAAACACGCCGGCGGCTGCCGAATCGATCGTCGTTCGACTGCCGATCTTGTCTCAAGTCGTCGGTCGTTTCATGATCTTGTAGTCGTCTCGATGCGATGTTGGTTCTTTGTCTTCGTGTGTTTCGGCCCCGTCTTTCTCTATGATTCGATCGCCGGTCGTCTGATCGATCGCCGATCGTCCTTTGGGTGGGTCGACAGCTCGATCCGACTTCGACTTGGCAGGCGAAGTTAGCTTTGGTAGTTCGGCGGAGAAGGAGGAGGAGGAGAAGGCGGGGAGGGAGGAGGAGGAGGAGAAGGCGGGGAGGGAGGAGGAGGAGGAGGAGGAGGAGGAGGAGGAGGGGGAGGAGGAGGAGAGGAGGGGGAGGAGGAGGAGGAGGTGGAGGAAGAGAAGGAGGAGGAGGAGGAGGAGGAAAACTCTCCACCTCCTCCTCCTCGCCCCCCTCCCCTCCCCGATCCGAGCACTAGTTAACTCCCTCCTCCTCCTCTCCTCCCGGCGGGGATGAGGGGGTGAGGAGTGACACAGAAGAGGAGGAGGAGGAGGAGGAGGAGGAGGAGGAGGAGGAGGAGGAGGAAGCAGAGGAGGAGGAGGAAGCAGAGGAGGAGGAGGAGGAGGAGGAGGAGGACAGAAAACACTCTTCCCTCCGCAGCCGTTTCGCTTACAGCGGCTCAGCGGGACTGCACGGCGACCGGGCGGCCATGCCGATCGAGCCGCCGAGCGCCCGGTGGATGCAGTTCCGGGATGGTCGGTGGGCCCCCCGAGCGCCAGGCTCTGCCAGCGCAGCGGAGGCTCACAGGCCCGCAGGCTCACGGGAGCCACGCTCTCGGGCGCCAGGCCCTGCCAGCGCAGAAGAGTGCAGTGGTCCCAGAAAGGAGAGCCAGCGGTTCGCTTACAGCGAGAACTCCACAGCTGGGTTCGTCGAGCTGAGCCCTTCGCACGTCATGACGCCAGATAGTCTGCACATCGCCCTCGCTGCTGATCGCGCGGTCCGTCGTGCCGTGCGCAACAGCACCAAGACGTCGCAGGGCAACGTCGGCAGCCACTACATGGAGCAGAACCTTCTCGTCTACGTGGCTGGGTTCGAAAGGCCGGTGGAGTTCGAACTGACGCGCCATCTGCACATGAAGCCGGCGCCCGGCCGATCGTATACTGTCACTGCGCGCTTCAAACAACCGCCCATTGGCATGGAGGCCGTGGCGTGGCAGGTCTTGCTGCGCATCACCAAAGGCAAGGAGCTCCTGCCGCAGTGGGTGCAGCAGTACGCGAGGCGCTCGCTAGCCCGGATCGGCCACGAGCTCGCAGGAGATGCGACGGCGCCAGCGGCGACGGCCGACGGGCCGGCACCAGCCCCGCAGGCCCCCCCGCAAGTCGCGACCAGTGGGCCAGGCTCTGCCAGCACTGCGACCCAAGCTCTGCCCGGCACCTCGCAGGAGCTCGCCTGGCGCCCGAGCCTCCCTCGGCCCGAGGCACAGGCGCCCGAGCCTCTCTTGGCCTCCACGCAGGCGAGGCCACGCGTTGTGGCGGAGGGAGAGGGGGAGGAGGGGCCAAGTTCTGCCAGCCCGCCAGCCGCCGTGCCGCTGGAGGACGAGCGCGAGAAAGATCACCCGCTGGGTGGGCACGAGAGCACGTTCGGGCCGGGCACCGTGGCGGGGGAGGAGGCGGAGAAGGAGCCAGGCTCTGCCAGCTCGCCTACCGCCGTGACAGTGGAGGACGCGGGCGAGGAAGATCATCCACTGGATGGGCACGAGAACACGTTCGAGCCGGACTGGGACGCGCCAGCCGAAGACACAGGAGCGGAACTAGCCGACGACGCCAAGGCAGAGCTCCAAGAGGCGGCGGACGTGGACGAAGCGACGTTGCGCCAGCGGAGGATCGATCGGGCGAACACGTTTCTCGAGTTCAGCTCTGTCGATGGTCCTCTTCCTCGGTTCGTGGAGGTCGTGTGGCAACAGGGCATGTCCGAGAGCCCCGACACCGAGCTAGCGCGGGCGACGCAGGCGAACGTGGTGGAGCACGCGCGCTGGCGGGCCACGGACAATTTCCCTGTGGACGCCGCGTCTGTCGGTCATATTCAGCACATGCGGGCCGTGCTCCACGCTGCCAACGTCGTCTCAGCGCAGGCCAGAACGCATGTGCCGGACTTGCGGGACATCGTCAACGATCGAGTCCCTGCGCCGGGCTCTGCCAGCGCGACTCAGGCCTCCCAGTCGCTGGGCGATTTCCTGCACGCCGCCTCCAGAAGGTCTCTACAGGTCACAGCTTTCCACTCGAAGCCCAAACCTGGCGAGCCAGACCGGCGCCCCGCACTGCGGGCGCACTCTTGGCGGACCTCCCGGACACCACCCACCAGAAACTCTCCCGGCAGCAGCTCGAGACTGCTGACGGTTGCGCTCGAGCGGTCGTGCAGCTGGCAACGGGCTTGCACAAGGGGGAGGTGGTGGAGTTGGATCCGGAGCAGACAAGATGGGTTCTTGTGGAGAAAGCGCCAGGCTCTGCCAGTGCCTCCACCGGGTTCAGCGCACAGTGGTTCTGCGTCGCTGGTGGGCAACCTGCGGGGGTTAACTTGTTCCCCCATCAGTGGCCAGAGTTCGGCCAACCTCGTGGGCAGATAGCCCTCGCAGACATCAGGGACCAGATCGCTGGGCTGCAGGGGCGTCTCGGCAACGCCGACACGGTTGACTGGCGGACGTACTGCCCGGACTGGGTGGCGCAGCGCTACCGTTGCGTCGTGCCGTGCGCCAGCACGACCGACTACGAGTGGGTTCGCTTGGGCCCCGTCGTCACTCTCGGGGAGCTTTTCGTGCAGCTCGGCAAGTTCTTCACAGCCAAGCGCATGTGCGCCTTCTTCCGGACGCTCCGGATAGTGGCGCTCAAGAGGGACAAGCTGTCAACGAACGAAGCGCCAGGCTCTGCCAGCGCAGTTCCTGGGCCCACCACCGGCGGAGTCGCAGGGGGCCCCTTGCAAGCACACAGGATCATGACCCAATTTCGCAAAGAAGGTGCGCTCGTCGCGGAGTACATCGACCTCAGAGGTTTGACCACGCAGCGCGTTGAAGAGAGGGGGCCAAAGCGCATGATGAAAGAGGCCATCAACTTCATGCGCCCTCTTCTGCTCAGGGACCTGACCCCGCCGTGGATCACGGAACAGTTCCCCCAGGCGCTGCCAGGGGATGGTCTGTTGAGCAAGTTCACGAGGCCTTCGTTTCTGTGCTGGCCTGGTGCCGACGCTGATGTGCCTTTCGGCGCGGCCGTGTCCGGTGTGCCCAGGGGGCGCGCAGGCATGGTGCAGAAGGAGCTCGCCGGTGTCATCGCACGTCCTCTCTACCAGTGCACCGCGCTGGTCGACGGGCACATGTGCTCCAACGTGGCCTCCATGTCGCGGTTCATGCAGAACCCAGAGGGGCGCCCGCCGTGCCGTTGCCACGACTGCGCCGGCAGGCTGCAGGGCGCGGGCGATGCGCCAGGCTCTGCCAGCGCCGCGCTCCGTGCCTTGTGGGCTTACCCCATGGTCAGGGACCCGGAGGGCCAGCCCACGCCGGTTCGAGTCTCGGCTCCACTCCGGCTTCTGGTGCACGCTCCGCCTGTTGGGTGGGGCTGGCGCGCGACGCCGACGGAGCCACCACCTCGCGCTGGTGTTGTGCCAGTTCCGACCGTAGGGGAGGTCAAAGAGAGCGGCCGCTCTGAGCGGCTGTACATCTACAACGAGGCAGACAGTGCCGCCATTTGGTTCGGCTCTCAGTCGTTCAAGGCCATGGGCCAGTAGAAGGTGCCAGGCTCTGCCAGCGCCAGGCTGTGCCAGCGCCAGGCTCCAGCGCCAAGCTCTGCCAGCACAGGTCAAGCCAGGCGCCGCGCGCGCTGCGCAATGCACTGCGGTCGGCCGAGAAAAAAAGTCTGCCGCGCGCGGGAGAGGTGGGAGAGGAGGAGGCGGAGGAGGAGGAGGAGGAGGAGGAGGAGGAGGAGAAGGAGATGGAGGAGGAGGACGAGGAAGAGGAGGAGGAGGCGGAGGAGGAGGGAGGAGGGAGGAGGGATGAGCAGGAGGAGGAGGAGGAAGAAGAGGAGAAGCAGAAGGAGGAGGAGGAGGAGCAGGAGGAGGGAGGAGAGGGGAGGGGCGGGGAGGAGAGGGAGGAGGAGGAGGGGGACGAGGAGGAGGAGCGGGGCGAGGAGGGGGAGGGGCTGGCATTTATTTGTCCTCTGCCCCTGTTTGGCTTGTTTCGTCAACACCATCCTCGTCGCTATCTCGTCTTGCTCGCTGTCACGCGCGTCGTTGCTGCCGACGCGGGGTGGTCGCCATCATCGCCCGCATTGGCGCCGCCACCATCGCCGTCGCCATCGCCGCCATCACTTGCGCTGCTCTTTCATGTGCGCGAGTGCCTTTTGTATGGACTCTTCCTTTTGTGCGGGGTGGTCGCCTGGTCGCCGTCTGGCTCAAGCCATCTTGAAGCACGCACTCCAGCCGCGTCTTCCACGCGCGCGCGCGGTCTGCCTCCGAAGGCCAGGCTCTGCCAGCCCCATGCTTTCCAAAAGCGGGGAGACGCTGAAGAATATGAACGGCACAGCGGCAAAGTATGCCAAATGGTTTGTGAGGGTTCTGGACCCCAAGGTCATCGAATACTCGTTTCAAGCCAAAGGCGAGCGAGTCGAAGCGAAGAAATTCCAGTGCGTTCTTGTCCTCGGATCCTAAACAGTACATGATGGGGCTGGTGCCTTTCGATTTCAAAGATCGGGGCGCAGCGGCCAGCGCGGCTCAGAAGTTCACGGCAGAGTCGGTCTGGGACCTCGTAAACCCTACCTTCGACACCAAATCAAAGCCTGAATTCAACGGCTGCCCGGTCAAGGGCACCGTCTTGCTCTCGAAGCCCACGGCCACCACGAGAGTCTTTCCCACGAGTCAGGAGGCGCTGAACTACCCGGCCAGAGGTCTGCACATCCCTTTGGCCATCACGGACATCGTGAAGCTCCTGAAAGGTCCAAGCACTGCCAGCCGCTTGACGTTCGACTTCTCTGGGAAGTTCCTGAGCATTAGCAAACCGAGACAGTGGACCAAAAGAGCCACGGTGTACAACGTGGCCGATGCTGAGTTCATGGGCCCGGAGGGAAGCAGGATCGCGGTGGGCGCGTGGCAGGGCGCCAAGGAATACTTCGCTCAGGTGAGCCCCAGTACCGGCGTTGCCGTGGTCGGCGCCACTGCAACGAAAGAGGAGGCCGAGGTGAAGGTAAACATCTGGCCAGGGGCGCATGTGTCCACCACCGGGGGACAGGCTCAGTCTCTGACAAGCCAAGATGTTCTCCAGGGCACGCTTCTCGCGCCCACTTTCACACCAGGTCGCGGCGGACGAACTAGCTAGCACCCAAGGCGCACCCCGCGTGCGCTGCGGCGCTGGCCGATTCCGCTGCCAAAGCAGGCCCCATTACTTTCCAGATCAATAAGTGCATCTTGGACCCGCCGTTGCAAGAGGGAGCCATGCGCACGCAGGACGGCCGTCTCTTCCTCAAAAACTGCCGCCTTCGGGATGGCACCGGCGCGGTCGACGTTGATGTGGTGGACAAAGTCGATCCGTCTCTGTACGGGTGCGCCGATGCACACGAAGTGCGCGCGGGTCTTGCTGCCCAGTCTCTGACAGGCATTAAAGACAGGTGCAACGCGCGTGGCATTCTACGTGAAGGGGGGGGGGAGCGGCGAGGCGTTACATCTTGGAGGTGTACGCCACACCCCTGGACGCCAAGGTATCCATACTGGCCGCGCGCTTGTGCAAGGGCCTGTCCACGGTGGTCAGCGAGGTCGCGCCTCCGGTCCCAGCGTCCCGCGTCGTGGACGACCCGCTCGTCGGCATGGCGACCCGCCGGGGTGATGACCAGCTCATCGATGCACATCGCCTCTTGCTTCTGGTGAAGGGGCACGACTAAAACCACGTTGGGCCCCATCGACTCCGCCAAGCCCACGGATCAGCAGGCATTCATGGTCTCGTCGCAAGCAGACTGCTTGCTGAGCGACACGCCGGTGAAGGTGAACCTGGTGGGGTACTGCGACTTCGCCAAGATGCTAACGCACCGCTTGGACAGCGAATCGGCACTCGTCCTTGCTTCTGCCATCGAGCTCACTGAGCCATCGGCGCCAGGCTCTGCCAGCGACCCCGCTGGCAGTGGGCTGGTTTACACGGTGGAGCACGTGACCGAGCTATCCAAGGACGAAGTAGCGGCGCTGACCATCAGTCTCGCGGCAGAGCGGAAGGCCATCTTGACGAACCAAGATGGCGCGACCGCAGGTGCCACTCCGCCTCCAGTGTCATCCGCAGACCCAGCCAACCCGTACTGGTCGGAAGAACGTCAGCGCAAAGTGCGGCGAGTGCTTTCGGAGCCCCAGTCGCCATTGGCATCTGCACTCGCGGTGGCACAGTTGCGCGAGCCCGCAGCGTGATTGCCGCGCGGGGTCCCGCTGCGGCCAGGCTCTGCCAGCGCGTTCCCCATCCAGGTACCCACGCGCGTGCCAGTCGCCCTCGGCGCTGGACCGCAAAAACCGCGCACCAGGCCCTGCCAATGCATGTCCCGGCGCGGCTGCGGGGTGCCGGTGCGGAAGCTGGTACACCAGAGGCGGGCGCGCGCCTGGTTGAGCTCGTCAGCCAGTGTCTCTGGACGCATTGCAGTGAATTCGACCCGTCTTGGATTTCGCGTAAGTGGACGGGCCGAGAGCCGCACGACGAGCGTGTGTACGCGGAGTTCAACAAGCTCCTGCCGCCCGGTGGCATGAAGGAGTTCGTTCAGAACCACCCGGAATTCGCACGGCGCCCCAGGGACCCGCGCCAGCCTGACAAAGGCATGGTCATCACGTGGGCGCTGCCAGTGCAGGCCAACACGGCACCAGGCGCTGCCAGTGCATCTGGCAGCAGTGTCCCTGCTGAGCAAGTGGCACCGCCCGCCACAAACAGCCAGTCGTTTCCACCGACGCTGGGCGGAGGGTGCTCGTCGACGCCAGGCACTGCCAGCGTGACTCCCAAGCCAGGATAGGAGAGGTCCGGACGCACGCACCAAGCACTGCCAGTGCACCCATCATCGACTGGGACGTCGTCGGCTGAGTGCCGCGTCGCGCAGCGGCAAACCGAACGACACAAGTCGCCCAAGCGAAGGAACAAAAAAAAATCCGCCACGTCATCCGCACCATCATCGCCCATCAGCACCACGTTCAACACAGTTGTCGTCATGAGCCCCCCCCCGCACCCCACCCCCACACAACCTCCTTATCACCCGCAAGGTGGTCGTATAGGTGTATGTATATATATATATATATATATATATCGGAGTTCCACGCGGATTTCTCGGATCGACGATGGACCCACCTTCCCTGGCGCGCGGAGCGCGCTAGCGCCGATCCAAGAAATCCGTGCGGAACTTAGAGAAATCATGTCTATGCCGCCTTTTGCTCCTCGAAGCTCGCGCGCAGGTGCGCCTGCTGGCCCGCGCGCCGATCGAGGAGCTGCGCCGAGTCCCTCAGCCTGGCTCCCCTTGGGGCCGCTCCCACCGCGCTTTTGCGCATTTTGCTCCTCGGGAGCTGGCAGCGGCTGCCCTGGGCGCAACCACGCCTCGGCCCCACCAGGCACCTCATCGTCGGGAGCGGCCAAGAGGGGGGTGTCCAAGAGGGGGGGGGTGCAAATCATGACCGGCGGCATGTGCGCAGCCCAGCGGGGGGGCCAGGGACGTAATGAAATGAGAAGAGGCGCCATGAAATGCTCCCACCGTGCTTTTGACGCTTTACTGCTCCTCGGGAGCTGGCGGCGGCTGCCAAAGGCCACAGCCACGCCTCGGCCCCACCAGGCACCTCATCGCGCCCCGACGCCGCCGCACCCATAGGCGGCGACATCCGAGAGAACGTGACCCACCGCCGCTCTAGTGTGGAAAATTCCCCCCTCTTCCTCCGCAACCCGGGGGTCCCTCCCCCCCCCTCGAAAATCCCCCCCCTGCTGGACCCCCCCCCTTCCCTCCCCCGGACCCACCGCCGCTCCCCCCCCCTACGACTGTACCACCGTCCGCACCACATCCCCCACTGTTGTTCCCAGCGCCACTGTCCTCACCACCACTGTCCCCACTGGTTCCACCACCGTCCCTACTGTCCCCACCATTGCCCCCACCACTGTCGAACTGTCCCCACTGTCCCCACCACTGTGCTCACCACGGTTCCACTCTCCCCACATTCTCCACGGCCCCAACCACTGCCCAACTATCCCCACTGTCCCCACTGTCCCACTGACTCCTCCGCTGTCCCACTGAGCTGTCCAACTGTTCCCACCACTGTTCCCACTGTACCTCTGTCCCATTGTTCCACCGCCGTCCTCGCCACCGCCTTCACCACTGTCCCCACCACCACTGTACCCTCCACTGTCCTACTGTTTCCACCACATTCCCAGTGTCCCCACACCACTGTTCCCACCACTACCGTCCCCACCACTGTCCCACTGTCCCCACCACTGTCCCGCTGTCTCCTCACCACTGTCCCCACCACCACCGTCCCCACCACTGTCCGCCCCCCCCCCCGGTTTTCGAGGGGGGGGGGAGGGTTCGAACCGGTAGTGACCCCCCCCCTTTTCATGATGGACTGGGGGGGGGGAAGGACCCCCCCGGTTTTCCGGAGGGGGGGTGGTTCGAACCCGTAGTGACCCCCCCCCCGGTTTCCGCCAGCAGTGGTAGAGAACACGCTCTTTCCGACATCCGAACCCTCCTCCTCCTCCTCCTCCTCCTCCTCCTCCTCCTTCTGCTCCTCCTATTCCTTCTTTCCTCCTCAGTCTCCTCCGTCTCCTCCTCCTCCGTCTCCGTCTCCGTCTCCGCCTCCGTCTCCTCCTCCTCCTCTCTCCTCCTCCTCCTCCTCCTCCGGCTTTGCTCGTCCTCCCCTCCGTTCTCCTCCTCCTCCTCCTCCTCCTGTCCTCTCCCCCCCCCTCCCTACCACCACCCACCATCGCTCCCCCTGCATCGATGGAGGCGGCCCGCCCGCGGGCCGCGCGCTGCGACGGCACGCACCGCACGAGCCAAAGCGCAGCGCCGCGCGTGCCCGCCCCGGCGCGGCGGGCCCGCGCGGGCTCCTCGCCGCCGTCCGCCTCGGCCCCGCCGGCTGCCCCTCGCGCCCTCGGCGGGCCCGCGCGCGGCTCCTCCGCGCTCGGCGGGCCTCCCTGCGGCGCGCCCCTCGCGGGCCAGCGCGCGGCGCCCCGCGAGCCCGGGCCGACGGCCCGCGGGTGAGCGCATGGCCGGGTGAGCCTGGACTCCTCGGACTGCTCGGGCGTCCCGGTCGACGGTGGGCTTCCAGCAAGCAGCGGCGAAGCGTCCTGGCGTGCCTATCGGCCCACCGAACACATGTGCTAGGAACCCTCTGGTTTCTGCGGCATGTTCTCAAAACATTTCTGGCTGAGACCGTCCTGTTTTGACACATCGGGCTCATGTCCTAAGAGCATTGTTCTGGCTCTTCGAACATCTTGGGGTTCTAAGCACACTCCACGGTAGGCCTCAAGGAATGCCGGGACGGTCGGCCCCTGCTCAAATGCAGGAGGTGTCCGGAGGTCGCCGGGCCGCGCGTCCTCGGGCGGGCCCTGGCCTCTCGGGTCGGGCGAAAGGGGGGGATAGCCAAGGGGGGGGAACGAGAATCAGCTCACGTAGCTGGTTTTCCCGGCGCCTCCCGGCGCCGGAGGCGGCTATGTATCGAGGAATGGGCCCCTCGGTGAGGCCGAAACCAGCTGCATGCAGCAAATTTCGTACCCCCCCCCTTTCCCAATCCCCGCCTTTCGTCTGGCCCTGGCCTCCCAGGGGCAGGGCGAGGGCGTCCTGGACGAGGCGGGGTGGTGCCCGCGTGGGCCGGCTCGTGCGAGCTGGCCTCGTGGCCTCGGCGGGCTGGCCCTCCTGACTGAGGGGCAGCGATAGGGGGGGGGACTGGCACAGGGTTGTGGATGCCACGACAATGGACACCCTGACAGTCCTATCATTGAGTTTAAAATGTCGGAAACATGTTCTAAACATGTTTTTTACATGTTTGAAACGTGTTCTAAACATGTTTAACACAGGTTAAGTCGGGCCTGTCCCCCTACAGGGGGATTCTGGACGAAAAATAAAAAATCCCCGGAAATGCCCCAAAGATGCAGAAAAATATTCCAAAGACAGTCCCCATACTATTTTTTACTATTTCTGAATATTCCCCTTGTAGAGGGACAGGCCCGACTTAACGATAGGAGGGGACTGGCAGAGGGGGGATGCGTCGACCTGGAATCGGTGGTACATCGCCGACAGGTCGGCGATCGGCCCCCGATAGCAAATCCGCACCTTCCCGTGCAGGTTGGGGCCATCGAGCCCCTCTCGGCGAGCCATGGGCGATTGGGGGCCGATGCGCCCCCCCCCCTGGGCCTATCCCCCCCTGTCGTTGCCCCCGACTGACGTCCTCAGCTCTTGTACCAGCGCAGGGCCGTGGCGTCCACCTCGGATCATGTCACTCCCATCGTACTTAGGGGCCACATCCGAGAAACAACTTCGGGCGCCCAGAGAGGCATCAAAACAGCGTATACCCGACGCGCTAGCGATGTGTCGAAGGAGTATCGCCTCCTAGGGCCCGACACGTGAAAACCCTTCTGGTTCGGCATTTCCTCGATGCTAACAATTCTCTCTGGTGATCCAGGCTAGGGCAGGTTGGAACATCATAGACCTCGGATCTCTTCAGGTCGACCCTGTCCAGCCTCACCTGAACCTCGGTGCCGCACTCGAACTTCTTCCACAGCGCCCTGCTCTTGACGACGACCCTCGCCGCCCTCGCGGCGCCGAAGTCCACCCACAGGACGCCGCCCCGGTCCTTCCCCTCGACGCGGCCCGCGGCGAGGGACCCGGCCTGGGGAGAGGAAGAGAGAACGCCACCACCACAAGGGGCATCCACAGGACCCCCGTGGGGCACAGACCTTGGTGTGTGTGTGTGCACCTCGCCTCCCAGCCGGGCCAGGAGGCCAGATACAGTGGAGGCCAGTCCAGAAGAAACCTTCCACAAGAAACCCAACCCTGAGACCACAGGACGTCCATTGATATTTGGTGTGGGAAGGTTATGCTTTCCATAGCAAAACCATCGAAGGCACCCTGGAGGCAAGCAGGGTGTTCCTTGGCATGGGTCTCCACTGTAACACGCTAGGGCCTGGCACCAAGTGGGTCCCCGCGGAAGCCTGGCGCACCAGTGCGTGCCCTCCCCTCTCCCGGCTGCCTGGCAGTCCCGCAGCTCCCTCGTGTTCAAGGCTCTGCCCGCGACAATCTCGTCCAGGTGCGGCACCATCACGCGCCCCTGCCCCTTCTCGCGGTCGATGCTCTTGACGACCAGGCGGAGCTCCTCGCCCCACCTGAGCAGGAGGATCTTCTTCAGGGGGCCCGAGACCTTGAAACTCGCATTGGCGCCTGCCGCAGGGGCGACAACCAGAGCGGGCATGGACAGGGACAGAGAGGAAAGGGAGGAAGCGAAGCAAAGCGAAGCGAACGCCGGAGTCGTGCGCGCTCTTTGGGGGAGCCAGCCTGTGCCCATTTGGGTATGGCGTGGAGGCCGTGGCCTCAAAAATGTGATACGTAGGCGGACTCACGTGATAACCACCACTCAGTGTACCCAGCCGCTGATGACCACTGTAGGTCGTTTGTGCTGTTGTGTTGGTGTTGTCGTGGTTGGATCGCCGCTACAATATGCTCCTACTCGGTGTCGGCGTCGCAGTGGTGCCCATCCAAGTTGTGGAGAAATTTATGGATGTCGTCATCCCACCGTCTTGGTTGCCTTACATGTTGCCGTCGTCCTTGCTGTCGATTGTTAAGATTCGGGTTCCAATTCAGCACTCTCTGTGTCCAGCGTGTGGGAGCAGAGGGAGAAAGGGAGGGGGCAGCAGAGGGAGAGGGAAGACTAGGAAGGACGAGGATGATGAGAAAGAAACGGGGAAGGAGGAAAGAAGACGAAGAAAAAGAAGAAGACAACGA
>CAUYUJ010002169.1:437757-441564 GCA_963575745.1 Prorocentrum cordatum
TACACTACTACTACTACTACTACTACTACTACTACTACTACTACTACTAGTACTACTACTACTACTACTACTCATGCTGCTGCTGCTGCTGCTACTACGACTGCGACTACGACTACTACTACTAGTACTTCTACTACTTCTACTACTGCTGCTACTACTGCTGTTGCTAAGACGATTCGTATTTGCCGATTCGCACTATCATTCTCAACCATTTTCAGTATCATCGCCATAACCGTAATCATAATCATAAGCATAATCATCCTGCACAACCTCATCCTCGTAACATTTTATCGTCATCAACATAAGCGCCGCCAAAATCAGCACCATAATCGTTATCATCATCATCATCATCAGCATCAACATCCTCATCCTCATCTTGATCGCCATAATGATCAGCATCGGCATCATCATACTTATCATCATCATCGCCATAGAAATCGCCACCAGCATCATCCTTGTAATCCTCGTCACGGCTATGGTCATAATCCTGCTCCTCATCGTAATCGTCATCGTCGTCATCATCTCCATCCTCCTCATCTCCCTCATCATCATCATTATCATCACCATCATCATCATCGCCATCACCATCGTCATCATCACCACCATCATCGCTTTCGTCGTCACCACCAGCAGAAACATTATCGTCAGCAACAGCATCATCAGTCTTACAATCATAGTCATCGATGTCACCGCCAGAGCCATCGTCGTCGTCAGAATCATAATCAGAATCAGAATCAGAATCAGAATCCGCCGACCCCAGAGGCGTGTGAGGGACCCTTCGTGCACCCGACAAAACCGTCGTGCAAATGACAAACATTGCACACCCAGGAATGCACGGTACCCACGCGTCCGCGGAGCAGGTACTTGTCCTCGCTGCGATCGATATGATCGGTGAGGGCCACGGGCATTCCCTCCGCGATTGGCAAAAACCCATGCAGGTTCCCGCTCTCCTTGTCGTGGCGCTGCAGCCAGGCCATCTTTTGGCGTGGCAGATCTGGCCTCTCTCGCAGCGCATCTGGCGTCGGAGTGTCGCGCGCAGGGACGTGCACCATCGGCTTCTCTGCGGATATCCTTCGGGGTCACTGGGCGCTGACGGCGTGCCCCCACAGTTCCCTTCTGTGAGACCCCTGCTGCGGCGTCACGCAAGGCCCTAATTACATCCCGCGTTCCCACGTCCAACCTCACCGTGGAGCCAACTCCCCGGGACACAAGTATCACGCCCGTGCAAAAAGGAATGCGCGTCTGCCGTGAGGTCTCCTCTACGGAACTCCTCTTGCACGGATTTTAGCCATTCATCGTCGCAGCGCTCGCACTCCACTAACTCCGTTACTCCCTGCACGCTCTCTTTACCCCCCCCCCCCACCCCAGCCTCCTGGAGCCTCTGGGCATAGATTCTGAAGGCCCCTTCACCCTGCAGAATCCTTGCCGGGGCCCCCCCACCACGGCCCTCACCACGACTGACACCGCCAGCCTCCTGGAGCCTTTAGGCACAGGTTCTCAAAGCCCCCTCGCCCTGCAAAATCCTTGCCGGGACCCCCCACCACGGCCCCCACCGCGTCTGACACCGCCGGCCTCCTGGAGCCTCTGGCCATAAGTTCTGAGGCCCCCCTCACTCTGCAAAATCCTTGCCGGGACCCCCCCACCACGGCACCCGCCGCGTCTGACGCCGCCAGCCTCCTGAAGCCTCTGAACATAGGTTCTGAAGGTACCCCCACCCTGCAAAATCCTTGCCGGGACCCCCCCCACCACCACGGCCCCCATCACGTCTGACACCGCCAGCCTCCTGGAGCTTCTGGGCATAGGTTCTCAGGGCCCCCTCACCCTGCAAACTCCTTGCCGCGACCTTCCCCACCACGGCCCCCGCCACGTCTGACACCGCCAGCCTCCTGGAGCCTCTGTTCTGAAAGCCCCCTCGCCCTGCAAAATCCTTGCCGGGCCCCCCCCCATTACAGCGCCACGTCTGACGTCGCCAGCCTCCTGGAGCCTCTGGGCATAGGTTCTGAGGGCCCCCTCACCCCCCCCCCCCAGAGGATCCCTAGATCCCGAGTCGGGATCTACATGGATACATGACACCATTAGATCCATAATGCGTGCCGCATGTATTTTCAGATCCCGATTCGGTCATTGCGTTGTTACAATGATTCGAACATGTTCATGCATGATGCCATGTTTGAATCATTGTACCAGCGCAACAGCCGCTTGACTGCGCGCCAGCGGCGGAGGGGGCGGACGCCCTAAAACCAAGCCCATAGGGCCAGCTGCAGGGGGCGGAGAGGCGAAACCCCTGAAGCCCCATAGGGCCAGCGGCGGGGGCGGAGGGGGCGGAAGCGGGGGGAGCCCACGAGCCCCATAGGGCCAGCGGCGGGGGGCGGAGGGGGCGGAAGCCCTACAGCCACATAGGGCCAACGGCGGGGGCGCGGAGGTGACGGAAGCCTGCGAAGCCAGCCGCGTCGGGCCAGCTGCGGGAGGCGGAAGCGGCGGAGGCCCCAGGCAGCGGGCGGCGGAAGCGGCGGAAGCCCCAGTGCCCCGCAGGGCCAGCGGCAGGGGGCGGATGGGGCGGAAGCCCTAAAGCCCCATAGGGCCAGCTGCAGGCGGCGGAGGGGGCGGGGGCACTAAAGCCCCATAGGGCCAGCGGCGGGGGGCGGAGGGGGCGGGGGCCCTGAAGCCCCATAGGGCCAGCGGCGGGGAGCGGAGGGGGCGGAAGCCCTACAGCCACATAGGGCCAAGGGGATCCAGAAAGACCCCGAAAGACCTTGGAGGGCCCCGCGCCCGCGCGGGCACACCCCTCACGCGGATCGCGGGCTGGCCCCAGAAAGCGCGCGAGTGCGGAGGAGGCGGGGGCCCTGGAAAGAGGGGCGGAGTAGGCTGAAGCCTTACAAGGAAAACCATAGAAACCCAGATCGGCACACCCCTCGCGCGGATCGCGGGCGCCGCCGCTGGCCCGCGGGGCGGCGGCGCGGCGACAGCCGGGGGGGGGGCCGGAGGGGGCGGGGGCCCGCCGGGGGGGGGGGGCGCGGCGACGCGGCCGGCCTCGAAGGGGGTGCGCCCGATAGCTCCGTCGCACTTCACCCGCGAGCATCTCGAACCTTACGCGGGCTCGACATGGGGGTTCTCGCAGGTTCGCTCCCCTTCCATAACGATAGAGCAGAGGAACACCAGGCTCGGCGATGCCGAATCTGATGTCCCTCATCTTTCTCTACGCCCCCAGGGGCGTTGCTTTTGGGCCCTGGGGCCAGAAAAATACAGAGCAATATCTAAGACAACAAAAAACGCGGAAGGATGCGAGCCCTCACTTCGGATGCGCGGCTTTCCACGCCCCCCCCCTCTTCACAATGAGATGGGCCTGCCCACGTCGGCGCGCCCCTCGCGCGGATCGCGTCGCCAGCTCATCGGTCCTGCCCGAGCGCCGTTGATTTCCAAGGCCCGCGCTGAGAAACGGCAGCGCGTGAACGAATGGCACTCCACGCCCGTTCTGCCCGGGCGTCTTGCGCTCGCCCTGCCAAGACGCACGCCGCCATCCTCAACGTCAGCCTCATCATTGCCATCGCCATCAAGCCATCACCATTATCACCACTACCGCCATCAATATCATCAGCATCGGAATCCATCCGCATCGCCACCCTCATAGCCATCATCATCATCATCATCATCCCCACCATCATCATACCATCATCATCTTAATTCTCGCCACCACCGTCATCATCAATCTAATCATCGCCCCAATGGTCGCCGGCATCAGCATCACCAGTAGCACCCCTACCATCGCAATCATGATCGAATGACCGCGCGGTGTCTCTCGACATCCCT